>CM040926.1:2259134-2389134 GCA_023029165.1 Gobiocypris rarus | reverse complement strand
TGCACAGTTTACTTTCTGTGATAAAAACCTCATCCTGTGTGATTTATAAGCATTTTGAAAACTGAGGACATGGGGAACGTCCTCATATTTCACCCTCTTTTGTAATACCTGTGTCATACCCATGTCATTATACACATTTGTGTCCTGATATTTCACAAAAACATGCCCACACACACACACACACACACACACACACACACACACACACACACACACACACACACACACACACACACACACACTCACATTCAAACACAAACACACACACACACAAACTCACATACACACACATTCACATACACACACATTCACACACACATTCACACACACATTCACATTTACTCACATACACACACACACACACACACACACACATACACTCACACAAACAAATATTAATCTAAATGTTTCTTCTCCTTGAGCATGCGTGCTGTGCTTGATCTGTAATTGCATCTTTGCATCTTTTCTTTTTCTTCTCATCACGTACGAATCCATCAGTTTCTGCTTTCCTGCTCTCCGGGTTCCTTCCGTCTCTCGCTCCGCCTCATGGCGTTGTCTTACTTTTAAAAACACGTTTAGTTCAGGATCAGCGCTTGAATCCAGTCGTGCAGGAGGATCTTTTCCAGAGCGATCCTCTTGTCCGGATCGCATTCCATGCAAGCGGAGATCAGATCCTGGCACTCTGTGGAGAAAGAGAGGGGAGAGATGTCTGGTTAGTACTGTAAGTGTTATACTTGCACCTGAACACATTATTTAAAGCAGTGTGAGCCGCTCTCACCTTTGGAGATCTCCGTGTACCAGGGTTCAGTTAGGACCTCGTCGAGCTGCTTCGGCGTGCGAACGGCCTTCCCACACAACATCTTCAACAACAACACTCCGAGGGAATACACCGTCGCAGGCTTGCCGTGGAACTTCCCATTGTCCGCACTCTCAGGGGGAGCATACACCCTTGTGCCTCTGAATGTGGGGTACCCAGACTTTGTGAAGCGCATACTATTGCCGAAGTCTATGAGCTTGACCTGGAGGGTGCTCTCGTTAATGAGCAGGTTCTCCAACTTTATATCGGCGTGGAAGATTCCCCGCTCAAAGCATATCCTTGCTGCCGTGACCACCTGCCGCATCACAGCTCGTGCCGTCGACTCCCCGATCTTTCCGCCGTGCTGGAGTAAGAACACCCGCATATCCACACACGGCGTGGGCCGCTCGAGGACCAGTATGTAGTCATTGGGCGTATCGTACCAGTCCAAGACCTTGATAATTTGTGGAACGCTGGGGCGTTTGCTCAAAAGAGCCATAATGGCGACCTCGTTTGGTATGGTTTTGCCAAACAGACCCTACAGGAGAGATAACAGTTATACGAGTTAGGGGATGTGGCTTAACTTTAATGAATTACTTCAGCAGAGTTATGCAATCGAAATACTGAAGTTACGGACACATTTACCGCTGATCTGCACATTTTTGCAAAATCCAGTCGTCTCATCCTTCCCTCGGGTCATTTTGACCCAAAACTCTTTTTTTTTTTTTTTATTGAGAGTTCATCAGACCTGGAACTTTTGTCCAGTGTTGGGCAAGTTACTGAAAATTAGTAATTAGTTACAGTTACTAGTTACTTCTTTTTAAAAGTAATTGAATTAATTGAACTTTACCAAAAGTAATTAGTTACTAGGGAAAGTAACTTTTAAGTTACTTTTATGTCTGCTTTTTAAATGTAAATAGGAACAGAACTGAACATTAAAACACACTAAACATAATTTTTAGACCTATTTATTGTCATCAACAGGGTAACAGGCCTTCAAAATCAAATCAAGCAGTAGTATACAGTGTTTAGTGTCCACCAACAGCAGCGCAGCTGGGAGAGTAATGGCCTTTACCTGCTCACTTCATTCATTTTCTCTGACCAGATATCTATCCGCTTGTGAAAAGACCAGAAATATCTAAACCACCTATGGAGCTACATTTGACTCCGTGTTACCTATATATGTTGTAGTCAGATACGACGCGTCACCGCAGATGAGTAAAGCAAGAACACACGCAAATGACCGCAAGGAAAACTGAAAGTCACACAATCATCTTTATTAAAACTAATGAGACTAAATGATCTTACCGGTGCTTAGGTCGCGCTCTCTCATATCGAGGTCTTGAAATGAGCTGACGATAAGATGCAGCTCGAATCTTTTGCTTTATTTCGTTGACGTTAACTCCGTTAAATGTGCATATGCCGCGGGAATTGAAGATCAGATTTATTTTGCGGAGAGGTGTAAGGAAGGACAACCTGCATGTTTTTATTTTTTTATTTGTTTAGCTTGTGTAGACCATTTCGTTTGCGAGCGCCTATAGCCTACGATCAGCCTAATAGCCTAACCTAAACTTATATCAACAACGCCTTTTTACTGTGGTGGTGATAATAGGCTAAACGTTTAAACTTGTTATGCTCTAAGTATTTTTCACTTTTTTATATATGTTTTATTATAGGCATGACAAGTCCAGTGTTGATTTGAGAGGCTAAAGCATT
Source organism: Gobiocypris rarus (assembly GCA_023029165.1). Lineage (NCBI taxonomy): Eukaryota > Metazoa > Chordata > Actinopteri > Cypriniformes > Gobionidae > Gobiocypris > Gobiocypris rarus. The sequence goes on along the minus strand of CM040926.1, from coordinate 2,386,622 downwards.
GGGTTAACTCACTGTCGGCCGCTTAGTCGTCACTTAAAAAAATAAAACCTTTAATTTAACAAACAAAAAAATGCTCTAAATTAACTTAATAAAGAAACTAAACGAAATATAACTACTTTGACATTAAAAAACGAAACTATTTTAATGGCTGCAACAATGTAACGTGTAAAAACACAGGCTGGGCTAGGGCCTATAGATCTGAGCTTCTTGTCTGCAAGCGTTCATTTTTCACAATAGTAACGCGAGTAACGAACTCATTCACATTTCAGTAATTATAATTGCGTTACTTGATTAAAAAAAATATTTAGTTACATGCACGTTACTGCTAAAAGTAGTGGAATTACAGTAACTCCCAACACTGCTTTTGTCGCACTTGAACCATGAATGCACAAAATATCGGCTGGATTCGAGGAGGTTATGAGGTGGAAATAAAATTAAAAAAATAGAATACTTCCCTTACGGCTCAATTTGACTCGCCTAAAAATGCTAAAACTTTACCAAAAAATGATCTGAATGCATTCTGAAGAGAAACTGACTTTAGGACCCAGCGGAACAGCTCATCCGCTCTATATAGAGCGATAAGGCCATCTGGAGTTATGAAATATCATCTTATGTTATTAATTTTCCACAAGAGGTCAGCAAAGACACCCAATGTGAGATAATATGAGCTGAATTAACAGGCGTATGCATGAAATGTTATTTCGAATTTAAGTTGAAAGAATGTGCTTGAATTATTATTTATTTATTATTCATTGATAAAGTTTAGCAATTTAAAACTCCCCAAAAAATGCATTTCTGGACAAAAAAAAAAAAAAATAAGTGCAATTTTAGGGCGAGGGAAGGATGAGGGTTATGGGAAAATCCAACAGAACCCTGTTAACAATGGACCTTTAGTCCCGATATCCCAAAGCTAATGTGAGCGTATACTCTGAGAGGAGCAGCCTACTTACAGTACTTACAGTCTTTTCCACACATTTGAGCGCCACCTGTCCGAGGAAAGGAGGGGGGGATGTTTTGGTTAGAATGGGCTACAATGAATTAATTATCTGTGCAGAGGTCACATGATTCCAGAAATCAACCATGATGGAGCTATTAATGAATGTAAGAGAGTATAAGATCGAACCTTTCGTGAATCAGACAGTCGGATTGCTTCAAAGACTTTCCCGTATGATCCGCGGCCCAGCAGTCTCAAACATACATAATGCTGCAAGACATCACCTGTTTACAAGACAAAGACATGGTCAGTTTACAATATAAACCATACACAATGATGCTGATTAAAGATTGCTAGATGTCTAGAATGTGATAGTTAACTGACCAGTCTTTCCCTTCAGACTCAAATTGATAAGTTCGCACTCATCGGTCCAAGCAGTGCCGCGCGCTGGTGAGGCGGGGAAGCTCTCCTCACTGCTGGAGCTCTCCTCACTGCTGGAGCTCTCCTCACTGCAGCTGGAGCTCTCCTCACTGCTGGAGCTCTCCTCACTGCTGGAGCTCTCCTCACTGCAGCTGGAGCTCTCCTCACTGCTTGAGCTCTCCTCACTGCTGGAGCTCCTCACTGCTGGAGCTCTCCTCACTGCTGGAGCTCTCCTCACTGCTGGAGCTCTCCTCACTGCTGGAGCTCTCCTCACTGCAGCTGGAGCTCTCCTCACTGCAGCTGGAGCTCTCCTCACTGCTGGAGCTCTCCTCACTGCAGCTGGAGCTCTCCTCACTGCAGCTGGAGCTCTCCTCACTGCTGGAGCTCTCCTCACTGCAGCTGGAGCTCTCCTCACTGCAGCTGGAGCTCTCCTCACTGCTGGAGCTCTCCTCACTGCAGCTGGAGCTCTCCTCACTGCTGGAGCTCTCCTCACTGCTGGAGCTCTCCTCACTGCAGCTGGAGCTCTCCTCACTGCAGCTGGAGCTCTCTCACTGCAGCTGGAGCTCTCCTCACTGCTGGAGCTCTCCTCACTGCAGCTGGAGCTCTCCTCACTGCAGCTGGAGCTCTCCTCACTGCTGGAGCTCTCCTCACTGCAGCTGGAGCTCTCCTCACTGCAGCTGGAGCTCTCCTCACTGCTGGAGCTCTCCTCACTGCAGCTGGAGCTCTCCTCACTGCTGGAGCTCTCCTCACTGCTGGAGCTCTCCTCACTGCAGCTGGAGCTCTCCTCACTGCTGGAGCTCTCCTCACTGCTGGAGCTCTCCTCACTGCAGCTGGAGCTCTCCTCACTGCAGCTGGAGCTCTCCTCACTGCAGCTGGAGCTCTCCTCACTGCAGCTGGAGCTCTCCTCACTGCAGCTGGAGCTCTCCTCACTGCAGCTGGAGCTCTCTCACTGCTGGAGCTCTCCTCACTGCTGGAGCTCTCCTCACTGCAGCTGGAGCTCTCCTCACTGCTGGAGCTCTCCTCACTGCAGCTGGAGCTCTCCTCACTGCAGCTGGAGCTCTCCTCACTGCTGGAGCTCTCTCACTGCAGCTGGAGCTCTCCTCACTGCTGGAGCTCTCCTCACTGCAGCTGGAGCTCTCCTCACTGCAGCTGGAGCTCTCCTCACTGCAGCTGGAGCTCTCCTCACTGCTGGAGCTCTCCTCACTGCTGGAGCTCTCCTCACTGCTGGAGCTCTCCTCACTGCAGCTGGAGCTCTCCTCACTGCAGCTGCTGCTGTGTGTGCTGAGGGACGCTTGCTCTTGGTCTTTCTCCTCCTCCGGCTCAGGTGTGAGGAGGGACGCACAGGTGACCCAGCTGTCAGTGGTGCTGTCCTGCTCAGCCTCGTCCACTGAGAGGTCAATGCTGTGTGTGTCGATGCCTTCATTCGCCGTGGTGAACGACTCACAGCTGGACTCAGCTTCAACATCAGAGCATCTCTCAGGCTGGTGGGGTACATCTTCTCCACTCTGACTCCGATGGACATCGACGATCACAAGAAGTTGGTTTTTATTATCCCTGGACTGACTCTGTTCATCATCTCTGCACTGACTCCGATGGACATTGAAGATCTCAGGACGTTGGTTTTTATAATATCTGTGCTGACTCTGATGGACATAAATAGATGTTTTCTTTGATTTCGGAGCCCATCTAAAGAACTTTCCTTTCTTCTCCTTCTCTGTCTCAAGCTGTTGGGTGGCATCATCGCTGCTTTGACACTCTAGGACATCATTGGATGTTTCCTTTGATTTCCGGGCCCATCTAAAGCCTTTCTTCTCCTTCTCTGCTCGCTCATGGCTATCGAGTGTCTCAAGCTGTTGGGTGGCATCATCTCTGCACTGACCCTGACTCTGACCATCATCTCTGCACTGACTCTCTTGGGCATCATTGGATGTTTTCTTTGATTTCCAAGCCCATCTAAAGCCTTTCTTCTCCTTCTCCGTTCTCTTTTGGGCAGGCCTGGGTGACAAACAGGCACTTTGAGCATCTTGCTCTACCACGTAACTCTGAGATCTGCACTGGTCCATTGCTCCAGGTGATCTCTGATGATCTGCTACGAACTTTAATCACAATTCCACTGAATTCAGTAGCACGGGTTGAATAAATTCTACAAAGCAGGTGATATGACACAGGTTGAGAGATATAAAGCAGTTTGAGCAGTTATTGGCAGAGATAAAGGAAACTCTAGTCACACGGATTGAGCTGCAGGAACCGACTGAACTTCAGCTCGAGACCCACGGGATTCTCTATCGCACTGTGACATCACAGTTACGGGTGGCCGCGGCCGGTTGCCATGGATATGTGCACAGCGATCGCGATCTTCATGAACGTGTGTATTCTCAAACACTTCTCCGTTCAAAAGCTTCACGGATCGTCTCGATGCGACGCGCGGAGCTCGATGATGATCGGTACCGTGAGTACCGGCTGAAGCGCCGAGGGCCCGGTGCTCAAACAACAGCTCGACTCTCCAGACTGTAACGCTTTTGATTCTTTCTGGAGGCCTAATTCAAAATCTGTCAATACCTTTCCCCACTAAAACCTGTTATTTTGATTAAAGTCGTCAGTATTACTGTAACTAAACATTGATATTTAGTTATTTCTGTGTAAAATTATTCCTTTATTGAAATGAATAACTACCAGAATCAAAATGATCCTTTCTATGAATGAATAGTTGCTAATAAAGAAATAGATCGTTTTTAATATAAATACATCATAAATGTTTTATCAGTGTTATTATCAGAAGGACACGTGATATTGCTAAAGTGCACCAGTGACTGAAAATATCAAAATATCATCACTTTAAGAGACGCTTAATGACCTTTGGTCCTTTAGGGTCTTCTGTTTGGGACAATATTATGTCACATGACACAGCAAAATGCATTATGGTCCAAGATGGTCAGTGGTGTCTGTTCTCCAGGAATGACATTAGAGAAACCACAATCTGGAGACAAGTCTTTCTGTCATAAAGTGTTAATAATCTCAGTATTATCACTGCATTTGTAGGTGTCATTGGAAAAATTCATATTCATATTCATATTTTTTGTTATATTTTTGCATTCAGATTTTAACCTGGAACGACATTTTGGGACTTTTGAGCTCAGTTTAATTATTTATAATGAATACTCACATGAGTAATTAGTCGAGTCCTTTAATGTAGTGTATTTAAAAATGGTTATGTTTTTAATATTATGAATATTGACACGCCACGTCACTGACCCATAAATTAAGTGACTAATTGTAGACAAGTTTTTGCAACGTGTTTTGTTATTAAAGGAATCAGCTACTTTAAACAAATCGGTTGAGTAAAAATAATGTTCATGTTTTAATGTTCAATTAATCTGAACATTATTAATCCAGGTGATTTGAGTGATTCGTTAAAAACGCATACCGGAATGAATTTATTAACGAGACATCACTGTGTTCCTCAGAGAGCAATGGCTCTGTCTATTTTGTATAACATGGAGAGGGTGGGGTTTATGACCTGTACTGCAGCCACCGGGGGGGGTGATCGACATGCATTGGTTTTCCAGGACGTGTGCGTCCCAATTCAGAGGCTGCATCCTTCGAAGGCCGATTGCATCACTGCGGCATGACCACGGCTGGCCCAAATCGAAGTCTCCTACTTCCGTTTCTCATGAAATTAATAATATAACAGATGGATCCTTTACGGCCTTGCCCACCCCAGAGTTCACTGCGCCAGTTACGACAGGATTGTTGAGAGAAATTGCCTAATTGTACTTTTAAACATAAGTATTGGGTTTCAACTTCATCTAATGACACAAATGTACAAATAAGTTTCCTTTAAAGGGGTTTAAATGTTGACATATCTTACTAAGATGCGATTACATAAATACTCTTTATTAATGGAGCATAGTGAACATATTTTGTGTGTGAACCCTGTTTTGTTTTCAGACAGTTTAATATATAACTTTCAAAAAAGTATAGTACAAACGTTACTGTCACTCATCAATGGCAGCTGTCACAGTTGCTAGGCAACCCGAACAATCCTCCGTAAGGCTAGACCATCCCATTTAACAACGCTCAGTCCAGCCTTCGAAGGAAGCACCCTTGGACACGACAGTCACTCGTGCTGATTGCCTAAACAAAATACTAGCCCCTAAACATACCCTATAGCCTACGTCATAACTTTAACCTGGTTTAGGGGAAAAATCACAAGCCCACTATTGGATTAGTACCTCATCCTGAACTGCAGCGAGGAAAAAGCTGCTTATATAATCTAATATAATCATATAGTCTGTTTATTTAATCAAAGCCTTCAGACATTGTAAAATAAGCCACTATACACTAATATAAAGACCCAGTGATATAAAGAAACAAATATATGGAAAAGGTAGGGGGGGGGGCAAATATATATGAAACCGCCAAAACTTAAACATATTGATACAGATTTTTGATCATACCACCCAAAACTAATTCTGCTGTGTGTTTTATTACCACTCTTATAAGTCCAAGGTTTTTAACTGACCATTTTATGATATTGATGCTCCTGGGGGAAAAAACCCCAGGAAGTTATGATAAATTACTTTTGTAAATATGACTCATCATATCCAGCAAGTGTACTATTACAATTCTCACCCGTTATCTAGTGTTAAAAAAAAGCGAACAAAAGTGTAAATGTTTCTTGGCATTGGCACACAGGAACACATAAACACTAGAATACTCTCTTACAGGCAAAGGAGGAAATAAAACAATATACAGTAATATCGTTTCCTGGTCTTTATTCCTGGAGACATACATTATCTTTTAAAATCATGTCAGTAAAGTATTTTGATATTTCTCTCTCTCTTTCTCTGTCATATGTGTAATATTACCCGCAGATGCTTTCATAAAAAAGTAGTATGTCATGATCATAAAATATTACATAAAAACACCTCCTCTATGATCATATTTCTTTTGGACAGGTTTCATAAATTAATTAATTGAATTAAATGAATAAATTCTCCAGCTATTTTATGATCAAAATTAGGCAGTTCTTCAAGATAATTTGGAAAACACTTCTCAGATTTATAGATTTTTTACCACCCTGGCAGTTATATGTATTGGTGATGGTTTTGTTTGATTCTTTTTTTCTATTGTATGGTTTCTTCAATGATTATCAACATTTTCAGATTTTTTTCTCTAATGTGAATATGCAGTTATAGTCCATATACACCGATCAGGCATAACTTTATGACCTAATATTGTGTTGGTCTCCCTTTTGCTGACCCGTCGAGGCATGGACTCTGCGAGACAGGGCGTCCATGGATCTGACTTGTTTGTTCCGCACATCCCACAGATGTTCGATCGGATTGAGATCTGGGGAATTTGGAGTAAAATTTTATGAATACATGAATACATTTTGGTTTGACTGTATATGTTATATGTGCATGCACACACACACACACACACACGCTATAAATGATGCCTAAAAATACAATAATAAAGTAACAAGAATATAAGAATCTGCATTTAAATTAATGGCAATTATATACAACAACAATAGGCCTGATAATAATACAAGTAGGCTAACTTGCCGATATTAATTTTACAGCAATGAAGGAAATGTGTTTTATTGTCACAAAAAAATAATATTAAAAATTTCAATAAGCCTGATGAATATATAATGTATGTCTGTCAGAGCCAACATTATCAATAATTGTCAACATTTACAGTAAAGCCTGATCAGCACCAAATAGGACAATAGGAAGTGAATAAGGTGCTAAAACAGAAATACAGGAAATGAAAACAAATGACAGAACAAAAAAATCTAACAGAAAATAAATGAAGTTTAGAAAATAGGAATAAAAAAGTTAACTTTGCGGTAATTTGTTGGTGTAATGAGACTAGCAGGGTCTCTCTCTCTCTCTCTCTCTCTCTCTCTCTCTCTCTCTCTCTCTCAGAACAGGTCGGGTCACCTGAGGCAGGAAGTAATACAGGTGTTACACTAAAACACGTCATAAAACACAAACTCAGAGCTTAATAATCCTCACAGGCGCGTCGATCGATCACTGGACTCATCGTTTGGAGAATATGGTATGTCTGATCTACTCTGTTATATTAATGGTGTTTAATGACAGCTGACACAAGCTGAGGTAAACGCTGTCATCTTTCCACATGACAGCAACGATTCATTATTCCTATTTTACAAACTTCAAACGGTGTATAGCTTCCTCTAGTATTTCACTACACTAAAATGTAGCCGGTGTTTTTACCGGAGAGTTCGCGAGTTCACCGTAAAACCCTCGCGGTTCGCGTCGCCGCTGGCAGTGTAGAGTTGAGCATTGTTTGTTAAATGAATGGTTTGATATTGTTAAATGCATTATATTTTGTGTCTTATGTAAGTAGATAGACAGATGCTCATTGTTTGTGTGTAAAAGTTCACCCATACACTATCGCTGCATCAAATGCTTAACGTTTTCATTTTGCTCCAGTTACTGAAATCAAATGCAAATTAGTAGGACATTATTATTAAAGAGGAAGATATTAAACTTTTGTCTGAGCTCATTTGGGACAGTCTAGGAATGGATTTAAAGGTAGAACTACCTTTTAAAAAATATATTCCAGTGTCCAAGCCATATCAATAAAAACAATAAATGTACACAGAAAGTATATTTAAAATCAAATTTGCAAAATAGCAAGTCAATGCTGTTACACTCAACTTAGTCATTTCAACGTAAACTACATTAAACTGAGTTGATTCTTGTATAGCCTATAACTTCTAAAAAAATATTTAAAAAAAAGTTGAAATTAACGTATAAAGTAGTGGATAAACATGTTGTCATAACTTATCGTTTATATAATTTGTTAGTGTGTGTGAATTTTGCATGCACTGGACCATTGTGATTTAAAAACAATCCATCTATCTTTATTTTAATACAAAATTTGATGACTTGAAAGAATGTATGAGTTTATGGATCGTATCTAGTGTAGACCTAGACCATTCATGTAACATCATAGCTTGCGTTTTAAATGCCATTTATGGATGTTTCAGCCTCATTCAGAAGCAAGAGAAACATGTCAGAGCAGCATATGGACGGCGCAGCTCTTTCACTGAAAACCCCCAGAGCGGCACACATCCAACAGACGACAGGATGCAGTCGAGGTGTTACCATCAACCCCCTGGCCTGGGCCGAGACGGACACGACCTGCAGAGGAAGGTCGACTTCTTTCGTAAGCTGGGTTACTCTCCAGAAGAGGTGAAGGCCGCCCTGAGGAAGCTGGGCCTGGGGACGGACACCAACGCTGTACTGGGGGAGCTGGTGCGGTCAGGGGCGAAGGCTATGCCCTCTTCCAGCTCAGACAGTGATGACAGCGGCTTCAGTCTGCCCCATTGGGGAGGAAGCTCGTCTAAGAGACCGGGCTCGACGCCGGAGGATAGCAGTGAACCCGAAAGTGACCTGAAAACTATAGTCATTGATGGCAGCAACGTGGCCATGAGGTGAGGTCACTGCTTTCAACAGCCTTTCAATAGAAAGAGAAAACTCAGCCAGAGCCTTTGCCAGTTTAACAAGTATCAACAGGTTGCCTTTACAAAGGGAAATTTGGGATAACTGTGCCTCTGCGGTTGTTAATTAACATTTTTCAAATGCAAGGATTCAACTTTGTGTAATCTTAAGATGTAATGCAGTTATATTGCTTCTTTTTCATGTCAAATAATCTCAAGCGGCTTAAAAAGCATTTAAAAAAAGTGACTATCATCCAAATAATGGCATAAATGCAAATACAGAATTGTTGATAGCTCTTTATTTGTAATTGTCTAATAATTCGGTTCAAAATTAGTATGTTGATTATAATATTAGGTAATAGGTACCACTTCCCATACTGAATTGCTCACATTGCCTTCGGACATTAACCTTAAACCTGCTTCTTCTGAAAAGATTGTTACTTCCCCTTTGTCCGTGCCTCTCTGTTCTCATTTATGCAAATAATGTTTAACCTTTTCGCTTCATGTATGCTCAGCATACCTGGCAATATTTTTAGTCATGCTTTCTGCGAAGGTTACTGTGAAAGACAGTTTTTTTTCAAAGTGAAAGAGATTTAGTAGTCACTTGCAACACCTTTACAATTACTGTGTGTGAAAGGCTACGGATGCATAGATTTTTGAGATAGCATCATGATGTAATGGAAATTGTTGTTTTGTATTGTTAGATGTAGCGTTGCAGTCAAAGCAAGCAATTCTGTCATCGCTTCTATCTCGGTTTCTCTATCACCTGTACCATAAACATTTCTGACAGGCATCTTTCAGCAACTGCAGTGTATCTTCCAGTTGTCTTGAGGTATTCTGTTTTGCGGTTATGAAAATCATCTTGTGGTTTGGCTTGCTTCTACTTGCATTATTGCCATAAGCAATTCTAATTTCCAGAGTTAACATTATTTGCTGAAAATAATTATTGTTGCCCTCTAAATTCAAAGGCTAATGCAATCACATGGCACAATCTGATTGGCCTCTGTTGATCCTGCAGCCAATGAGATGCTTTCCCAACATTTAAATAGTCTGTAATTGTTGTAAGCTGGTCATGCGGCGCTATCAGAGTTCCTCTGAATGAACACCTCCACCTCCCCAGCTCCACCTGCCTAGATCCAATACAGGGTTTATGCATGTCTAGTTATGCAGCAGATCTTACATGCTCACTAGGTGTTTAAGCGTACACTTGTCAGTATTCAATACAAATGCGATACTGTAATCGCGATAAGATGTTTTAAACCAAAATATTTTTTTCAATGCAATCAGTCTAAGTTCTCAACCCTCTACAATGCGAGTAAAACACTCACCTTTGCAAGTATATTTCACTCTGGACGACTATACAATATCTATCATTAGCCATAGATATCTCAGGATTAATAAAAAATATCTTAATTCGTCTTTGGAAGTTAAACGAAACCTGATGATTTTGGGTGAATTATACCTTATAAATACAACAAGCTGAGTCTTGGATAAAACAACTATATATTGGAATTCATATCGACATCAACGATACATATCGTGGCATTTTTATATTGCGATTATATTGATTATGCTAATGCTCACAGGTGTGTATCTGTTAGCAGCAGTAACATAGCAGATCTAATCCATCAAGACCAAACACATTAACATAAGTTCACCAGGTTCTCACAGCACACGGAAGACATTTGTGAACATGTTTTTTAAGTATGCATGACATCTTAGAAACGTGACATTCATTGTGCAAGATTCTGAAAAGGCAGAGTTTGTGACCAAACCCCTGAGGGCCTCTAACATGTGTGCACAGACCAGCAGTTTTGACATGCATATTTAATGCTTTACTGATTTGCCAGACTAATTACATCTCTCTCTCTCTCTCTCTTTTACTGTCTCTCTTTTTCTCTTTCAGTCATGGGAACAAGGAAATGTTTTCATGCCGAGGGATTGAGCTGGCAGTCAACTACTTCCTTGACCGAGGACACAGAAATATCACTGTGTTTGTGCCTTCCTGGAGAAAAGAGCAGCCCAGGCCTGATGTACCTATTTCAGGTAGAGACACTCCCTCAGCGCTTTTGGTAAAAATGAGTCATCACAGACTGGTTTCTCGGAAATAGAGAGAACACCCATCTGACTACAGATTAAGAGTTTGGGGTCAGTGAGGTTTTTTTTTAAAGAAGTTAACACTTCTATCCATAAAGAATGCATTAAATTGATTACATTTAAATTCTATTTCAAATAAAAGCTGTTCTTTTGAACTTTCTATTCATAAAAAAATCCTGAAAAATAAACTGCTTCGCAGTTTCCTACAAGATATGAAGTGTTTCCAACACTGATAATAATCATAAATCTGTGTTGATCATCAGATCCTCATATGAGAATAATTAGTGAAGGATCATGTGACACTGAAGACTGGAGTAATGATGATAAATTCAGCTTTGATCACAAGAATAAATCACTCTTTACTGATATTCACACAGAGAACAGCTGATTTACATTATAATATTATTGTTTTATGTAGTTTTGATCAGCCCTTAGGTGAGAAGCAGAGATTTCTTTATAAAACATTAAAAAACATCTTACTGACCTTTTGAACCGTGTGTGTATCTCAACATCCTTGAATTGTTGATTTATTTATGTGTGCGTGTGCGTGTGTGTGTGGACTGGTAATCCCTACGGTATGGGGACAAAATGTCCCCACAAAGATGGCAATATCCAAAATCCTTGTCCTTGTGGGGACATTTTTTGGTCCCCATGAGGAAAACAGGTCATAAATCACAATAAGTGATGTTTTATGAAAAGTAAAAATGCAGCATGTCTCCTGTAGGGGCAGGGGTAGGGGCAGGGGCAGGGGTAGGGGCAGGGGCAGGGGCAGGGGCAGGGGCAGGGGCAGGGGCAGGGGCAGGGGTGTGTGTGTGTGTGTGTGTGTGTGTGTGTGTGTGTGTGTGTGTGTGTGTGTGTGTGTGTGTGTGTGTGTGTGTGTGTGTGTGTGTGTGTGTGTGTGTGTGTGTGTGTGTGTGTGTGTGTGTGTGTGTGTGTGTGTGTGTGTGTGTGTGTGTGTGTGTGTGTGTGTGTGTGTGTGTGTGTGTGTGTGTGTGTGTGTGTGTGTGTGTGTGTGTGTGTGTGTGTGTGTGTGTGTGTTGGTAGGTTTAGGGGCAGTGTAGGGGGATAGAAAATACGGTTTGTACAGTATAAAATGCATTACGCCTATGGAATGTCCCCATAAAACATGAAAACCCAACATGTGTGTGTGTGAAAAATCTGAAGCTTTTGACACTGTTAGACATTAATAAAGAATATAGTGTTTGTCTTATAATATGTCTTCTCAGCTGGTTGCATTTTAAACAATCTGTAAAATTGTAGCAGTTTTCTGTTCATTGGTTTGTTGCAAAACAGTCTCTCTGTACATCTGGAGGTAGTATAACAGAATGACCTTTGTTTCAGGGCTTTAGAAACAACAGGGCTAAGGTGTTGATGTAGCGATGATAATCTCACTTGTGTATGTCCCAGGGCGGTCTCTCTTTTCTTGTGAACGCCCCTGCTCAGATTCCTCAAGTCAATTTGTGCAAGAACAGTAATAACAAAAGTAGAATAATAAGGAAGAGTTATGTTTCCTGCAGGTCTCACTGGGAATTCCCCACCAGGAAGTTCAAGAGCTTTCCTTATTACCCACAGTTCGACTGTGAATCTTTAATCGAGTCCAGTGCTGCGTGCCTCTTTCCTGTTTCACAACTGATAGCCTGTTATTTGGGATCTTATAGTTTACCACTTCCCCATAGCAGCATTTGATATGGTCACTTTTGTTGGATATTAGATGGCGATATGAGGAAATAACCATTTGTTTTGTATCTGTAATGCAGAGAATCAGTAAGGCAGGCAAGACTGCACTCTAACTCAAGTCCTTCAATATTGACTATATTAGACTATATTTTCAGCATTTGTACTTCCCTGGACCTTATAGAAAATATGGTATTGAGACGAACTTAAATCTGTGTCTGGTCTTGAATGGACTCTGGTGTTAAAACACAGAATCACTTGTAAAAGGGGCTAAATAGGACCCATTTAAGCAAGATGTAAAATAAGCCTCTGATGTCCCCAGGGTGGGAAGTTTCAGCTCAAAGTACGCCACAGATAATTTGTATAGCATGTTAAAATTGTCACTTTTTGAAGGTGAGCAAAAAAAAAATGTTTTTGTGTGTCCCTTTTAAATGCAAATGAGCTGCTGCTCCTGGCCCACTTTCAAAGAGGGCGGAGCTTCAAGAGCTTGTGTTAGCATCTCTGATTACCTCACACAAACACACTGAAAATGTCCAAAACTCTTCAGCCTTTTATGATCAAACCGGAGTCGGGTAATGATGGAGAGACTCCAGAAGGAGAGACAGCATGTAGAGTGAGACAGGAGCTTCTGAAGGGATAGAGGAGGAGTTTATGAGTTAACATCTTCAGTCATTGATTAGCATATTCTGTCATGATCATCTATAAACCGCTGTGAGATGAGCCAGAGAATATCTGCTGATGAAGAGAGAACAGGGATAGTTTAGTGTAATTACGGTTATAACTGATGATGTCATCTCGCTTTATGATATGCTATTGCGTTTGTGTTCGTACTGGATCAATAAATGTGAAAGACGGACGACAGCTCGAGCGACTCGACTACAGCAACTCTTCCTCTTCTCTGGATGTTCCCGGGGGCGGGGTTATGTAAATGTTAGGATTAGTGATGTCACTAACTCGTAGTCCCTACCAGCCGTTTGTTGCAGGCCTTAAAAAGAGATTTCTGTAAAAGAAAATATCTCCCTTTGCTTTGAGCGTCGTAACCTTGCAGATGATGTTTAAGCTCAAACAGTGACACACAATCTCACTTAAGTTAGAAAAGTCAAATCATAATCAACCAGCCCTTTAATGGGTTTCAAGACAAGCAATACTAAAGTCATTTAACTTAAGAGTTTGTGTACATTTTTATTCTTACAGAAGTTTTCATAAACTTATTTTGATTTGATGGGTGCTGAGAAAGATAGCCTCCATTCCTAAGCCGTTCCTAAAATTGTCCACAAAGACAATGAAAAATGTTTGTCTGTATTTCCAGATCAGCATATTTTGGAAGAGCTGGAAAGGAAGAAGTTTCTCGTGTTCACACCTTCACGGAGGATTGGAGGAAAGCGCGTGGTCTGCTATGACGATCGATTTATTGTCAAGTTAGCTCATGAACAGGATGGGATTATAGTGTCCAACGACACCTATCGTGACCTGCAGAGTGAACGTCCGGAGTGGAAGCGTTGCATTGAGGAGAGATTGCTTATGTACTCCTTTGTAAATGACAAGTATGTTATTACATCAAGCTTTTCTTCCAATGCTTTCAGCAGTATCTCATCTCATTCCTATCCATTAGTCTAACCATTATCACTCCATCTTGCACAGGTTCATGCCACCTGATGATCCACTCGGCCGTCATGGACCCAACTTGGATAATTTTCTTCGGAAAAAAACAATGTTGCTTGACCACAAGCGCCAACTCTGTCCATATGGTAAACATTTATCACTATCTATCACTAAGAATCCCATTTTTAGGGTGGGACAAAGCAGCCAGTAGGTGGGCATTATGCAAATGTGTAGCATGGTGACATAGCAAAGTCAAAGAAATAATGGTAGGACTACAAACAAGGCTTTTTAGGGAGGTGTTTTTTTCTTAGATAGATTATCCCCCATTGGTGTGGACTTTGGTTAGGTCACCCTAACCCCTAAATGCCCATTTTTTGTAATTCATTCATTACATTTTTAACAAATTGACAGCCCAATTATTTGACTTAACCCTGTGTCAGAGGTCTTCAGTCCAGCTCCTGGAGACCTACTGTCCTGCAGAGTTTAGCTCCAACTTTAATCAAACACACCTGAATCAAGATCTTCCAGATTGCTTGAAAACCACAAGCAGGTGTGTTGCAGCAGGTTGGAAATGAGCTTTGCTGGACAGTGTATCTCAAGGAGCAAGACTAAAGACCTCTGCCCTCTATGCCACATACAAAGTGAATCATTAGAAGAACCAGGGCTCCTCAAATCCGGCCCTGGAGGGCAAACACTCTGCAGAGTTTAGCTCAAACCCCGATCAAACTCACCTACCTGTACTTTTCTAGTAACTCTGAAGACCCTGAGTAGCTTGCTTGGGAATCTTTAATTAGGGTTGGAGCTAAGCTCTACAGGTCAGTGGCCCTTCAGGGTTGGATTTGATCCAGGGTTAAATTTTAACAGCCCTGAAATAGACCTTACAGCACATTTTTCTTTGTACTCTTCAGGAAAAAAGTGCACATATGGGATTAAGTGTAAATTCTACCATCCAGAGCGGACTAACCAGTCACAGCGCTCTCTAGCTGATGAGCTTCGAGAGAATGCCAGACGGTCTGGTTCTAAAGAGGACAGCAGAATAACTGGGAGAGGCATGTACCCAAGGAATGACCCCGGGTTTGGTTCCGGCTCTCCCTCCTTGGAGCAAGAACTTGAACAGAAGCTCAAATTGGAGCCCGAGCGCTCTGACAGCAGGGGTGTCATGCTCAGTAACTGGGATGACATTTTGTCCATGAAAAAGCCCTCAAAAAGAGCCACAGTGGGACAGCGCATTGCTTTGGTTGACAGAACCAGTCTGCAAGCACCATTCTCAACAAACCCTTCGTCCATGATCAGTTCCGACTCTGGACTTGGATCCTATGAAAGCCAGTTTTCAGAGCCATCCCAGAGCATTGACGACTTGCATAGGATGAGATTAAGTCATCCACCATTGTCTGGTATCCCTGCCGCACCTGCAGGTGGCCAGAACTACTATGACAACATGAGCCCTTACTCCAACTTTCAGCCCAACTATAGTGCCTACAGCTCCCTACCTCTGTCCAACCCTGTCCAGAGTTACAGTCTTCCTGGTTATGATGGCTGGTCTCATCCTCTCTACTTACCACAGTCGAGCAGTTTACCTGAACCTTTACCCTTTCCTAGCTCGCACAGGTTTCCCGATGGCTACAGAAGCCAGCAGCACTCAGCCATGCCACAGTCCAGCGCTTTCCCAAAAGAAAGAGAGGAGGTCAGGAAGAATCTTCATGCGATTTTTAACCCACATCACGTAAACAAAGTTATGGATATATTCCCACAGCTGAAAGATGCACAACAGCTGGCTGCAGAGATTCTCAAACTCAAGTCCAGGGGAGAGCTCTTCTGATTCTTTGAAACTTTGGGTCCATGAAAAGGACAATGCATGAATAGTCTCTCAGCTGATAACATGTAGTGCTTTTGCGCTTTGGACGACCCGAGTTAGAGACCAGACTTTCACCATTCCTTGATCCTGTCCCCCTTTCTCTCCCACTTCACTTCCTGTCAGTTCTCTCTACCAGTTGTTCTCTACAAATGTCCCCCACTGCTATATACCAAGGGTGACCAGACTCGGTCCTGGAGGGTCACTGACCTCTGTAGCACAGCAGGTCCCCAAGAGCAGGGTTGAAAACCTCTGTCTTAAAGGGACAAGTATGTACCATGTTACCCGTGGGTCAGTAGCCCTCCAGGAGTGGGACTGGACACCCCTGTTCTCAAAAATAAAGAACATCTTGCCCATAAGTAGGTCTCACACTCTTAAGGTTTAGGGTTACAACAGCTTGTCTCTGGGGAAACACCCTTAAAGCAGATGTCTAGGTGGCAGTCGTGGCCTAATGGTTAGAGAGTCTGGTAACCCGAAGGTTGCGGGTTTGATTCTCAATATTGGCAGGAAATGTCCACAGTTTGTTCTCTACTTACTATTCCTAATGTTTGTCCACTAACTTGGTTAAATGCAGAGTGGAAACTCAGAGTATGGGTTACCATACTTGGTCATCACATTTCTTTAACCCTGCAAGGCTTATTTAGCCTGCTTCAGCACACCTGCCTGTGTATTTTTAAGTGATCCTGAAGAACTTGATTAGCTGTTTTAGGTGTGTTTGATTGGGGTTGGAGCTAAACTCTAGGATAGCGGGTCCCCAGGAGCAGGGTTGAAGACCTATGCCTTAAAGCAGGCATACTCAACCCTGGTCCTCGAGGGCCACTGTCCTGCAGCGTTTAGTGCCAACCCTAATCAAATACACCTGAACCAGCTAATCAATGTCTTCAGGATTAGTAGAAGGCTACAACCAGGTGAATTTTATCAGGGTTGGAGCTAAACTCTGCAGGACAGTAGCCCTCCAGGACTGGAAGTGCCCACCCCTGGTGTACCATATTAACCCTAAAAGGTTAACTGCATTACTTTAAGGGTACATGTTACTACCTTAACATGCACCATTTAGGCGCAGCTAAGGTACTATCTTTTCCATTTGAGGGTACTGCCCCAGTGACAAGCTGATGTACCCCTGAATGTACTGTTTTTGTCTATTTTTTTCCTCACAGTGTAACTCTGGTGTTTTTATCTTTCTGTTTGTTTCGAATTGGGGCTCTTTAAAGTCTCAGAAACCTAAATGACTTATCACATAGTTCATGTGGTAACTGTGTATGGCTAGAAAGTCAAATGTGTCTAGTTGTTTTTTAAAGAGGTTGATGCACATTGCATCAATTGTTGCTCCTAATGTGTAGCAAACTACCTTTTCTCAAAGGCTGCAGATTTGGTTTGGGCAGAAGCGGAGATGTAATTTGAGCATTCTTAATGTAGTTTTATGTAATTACAGTCATTAAGGGCCAGCCCTGTGTTCAATGAGTCATTTTGTAGTTAGTAAGTCTGCTGCTAATTGTACTCCACCACAGAATCACTTTAAATAGGAATAGATGTGCTTCATTGTTTCCTGCAGACTTTTCATTGTATTTCTGTTTCAGTTACTAGGGATGGGAATCCCCTGATACGTTTTTATTATAATACTCATGCCAAACTAAAATTTGACACTGACGCATTGCGATTTCTGAATCTTGCCACAGTACTGGACATTATATTTCATTGTGCTTTAATGTTGCATCTTATGTAATGCTGTGCAATTTGAATGTACAAAGGACATCTCGCATCTTTCCTGCTATGCAAAATTGACATTGGTCATCTCAATGTTTAAACGTCCGCTCTCAGGCAAGAGAATAGTGTATTCTTTACACTAATTGGTCATGATTTATGTTCATATGTGTGTCAAAAGATGTTGAAGCCTTGATCAATATTATATAATGTAATTACAAAAATTGAGGCTTTAGATGTGTCAGTTCAACATAATGATGACATCATTATTATAATTATACTGATGTTTTAGCCACTTTTTTCATATGAGCATCTAGTTATTTGTGCAATTGTATCACACTTGTGTCTTTGATCGGTTAGTATCTATTTTGACTGTCAATGTGTTAGTCCAGTGTCATGTTTTCTCTTCAGAGGAGACAGTCTAAGCAGATTTTAATTATAGCATCTGTTTGCAAAGATGTTCCATTAACATGAGCTTGTGTGCATTGTTGTTGTATATTTCAGTTCTAAAACAATATCATACTTGTCACGTGTAGTTCAAGGTGTGCAAGTATCAACATGCAACATGTTTATTACCTGCCAGTGCCTTATAATCATTAATGTGAACAGGAAATAAGTTCTCAGAGTTGTATTGGTAATGCAATGAAAAAAGATGTACTTGTTCCTTGTCCCATAAACATTCATTCAAATAAAAAATGATAAATGTGTATTTTTTGGTGCTCACTGCTCTCACGAATAAAAATGCTATATTTAAAGGTGAAATTATCAATAATAACAATGACCAATAAGAGAAATACAGAAATGCAGTAAGTAGTAACACAAACATATATATTTGTGAAAGAAAAACTTGAGACGAATTAAACTCGTCACTTGACAAACCAACCAACATTAGAGATCCTGCGTCATTGGTCATCTATTTAGGCCAGTTGTCCAATCACAGCTTCTGCTGAGGTTCTGAGGGATTAATTCATTAAATGTAGGCTTACGTGGTCATCCTCAATTCTAGTCAGAATATGAGTCTGATACTGCTCCGTTGGGCTGTGATTATTGGGCCATGTTTCAACCGAACCAGTAAAGACCTCAATTGGATAGACCTGCAACCAATCAGAGCAACGGAGTAAATTACGTATGTAGAGCGATGCATAGTTGTGGGAAGTTCGGATCATTTTACGGACTCGGATCTTTGAATATCGTTCAACAAAATGAACAAATCTTCTCCAAGTCATTTAATTCATTTCAGCAGAATATAATTCAAATGTCACATGTTAAATTCCCCAACACATCTAGTACTTATGCAAACATTGATCACATTTGGAATACAAAGTAAATGATAAGCTAAGGCCAAATTTTAAGAAATGATTCATGAATTGCTGAGCTGGGTCTTCAAGCTATGCAGTCTGTTAGTTCACCTCACCTCTGAATCCCAGTCGCTCTTCACATTTAATCACGTCTGTTCCTGGAAAGATTAGTACCGTTACACCTCTCCTGTCTTTGGGTTCGAGTCGTTAGTTCCGTCATCAGTGTCTGATCAGGGCCGTGACAGCCCTATAAGCAATGCATGCAGTCCCGGAAACAGAATGGATTAGTTCAGCTCTCGAGTCTTCGGGTTCAAGTCATTCGTTCTCAAAGCCCCATCGGCTGAATGCAGAAGATCCTGTACAGAACAGATGGCCTGTAGCACATGCACGCTCAACACACGATGAACAAACCGCTCTCTGAGACAAATCGCTGTTCCCGAGTCATATTTAGGATTAGCTCAAAAAGAGCGAATCATTCATGAACGGCGCATCACTAACGCATCGTTGTCAACAGAACTGCACACACGCTGGAAGTAGAAGAAGAAGATGAGTGTAAACGATGATCTTTGCCACAGAGTATTTACTAACACAATCATCAATTCTGAGAGAAATAGTAAAGGTGAATGCATATACGAACAAGTTCTCCATTTAGGATTAGATCTAATTCAACCCAAGCGCTCTTTGGTGACGTGGATGATCACGTTGCATTATCTGTCAATCCTTGTATAAAGCCTGCCCTGACAATTTGATTGGTCCAAACAGTTTCTGCAGATCAAGTCCAGACCGAACTGCCGGACCTCAAAGTTGTGGGCGGGGCTAAATTCGGCTGGCATCCAGGCTACACTAAATGAGTTTCCATTATAGTTTAAGTGCTTGTATTCTTATTGGATAAAAAATATACACCTCAATTGAGTGCGTTCGTTTTTTTATGCACATTTTTTAAATTTATCTTGCCGTTTCCATCCAACAATTTTTTTTTTTGCAATAATCCAAAATCTGCATATAAGTAGGTGGATAGAAACATAGCTAGTGGTGTGACATTTTAATATATAGTATATTAATATGCATACAAAAACATAAAAGTATTGTTGACAGTGTAATTTAAACCAAAAATCATGGTGTTTGTGATGTTGTTCAAGTTCACTTTTTTTGTTTCGCTATAACTCGTGCGTTTATATAATCATGCAATCTCACTAAGTATATGCAAATACAGTGAATAGGTGCTAACTCTGAAAAAGCTGCACTACAGTTTAAAAACAATTAGCAAAATAGTTTTTAACAGTCGTAGATGGAGATTAACAAGTAATACCGCAGACACGAGTATTTCATGTTAGCTATGCATTGACACGCTGGGAAACCCTAATGCTGTCACCGAACCAAATGTTTCAGTCAAATCGTTTCTGTTTTGATTTGAATTGTGACTGATGGCAAAGTTTAGACTGGCATCTGAACTATGTAGTGGAGATATAAATTTAGTCCATTACTTAGACACACCTTTAAATTCAAGAGAAAATTTTGTGCTGTTTGTTACTTCATTGCTTTGTTACTATAGTATAATTGTTTGCTTCTGTCTACCTGATGTTAAACGACTCATCTGCATGGTGCAAAACCTTTGATCATTTGCTTTTACGGCTGTTGCAGCTTATAAATAATAACTTATTTATAATTAAAGCGATTGAGCAAGACAATTCGTTTGATCTGAATGGTGAGTCCATGCATGTCATCATTCATTGTCAAAGGTGACTTTTGTTTTCCTTCCCTCCCTCTCTGACTACATCTTTATCAACCTCCCTCTACAAGGAAGAAGGAAACTCACAAGCAACAAAACATGTATTATGAATATGCAAAACAGCTCCTTGTAAAGCATGTGATCATTGTTTATTTCTTTATCTCAATCCATAGGAATGCGATTTCCTTTCTTAGTAAGAGGAAGTTAGGTGCCTAAAATAATCACCAAAAAAGGCAAAGGCCAAAGCAAACACCTTTGCACAAGATGTGTGTAACATTATTGCATCTTTAACAAACATTTGATAACATGAGTATTAGCGTTTACCTAGGGTAAACATGTCATGATTAAATCTTTTAACTCTCTCCCCGCCAGCGTTTAAAGAGTTGCCAACCACTGCCAGTGTTTTTGATCATTTTCACAAAAAATGCATGGCTTCCAGAATATGTTATTGTAATGATACGTGATGTATCAAAAGAAAGAGCAGACCCTCTGCTTTTAAACAAAAAATAAGATTATTCTAGCTTCATGCATTCTTTTTTTACTTGAATGTGGGTAAATTTCATTTTAAAAAGCAACATTTTGAGGAAAAAGCGAAGAAAATCTAGCCTAGAAATCTAGACGCACCCTAGCGCCAGCTGTAATTTGCAGTAAGTGTAGTCCAGCAACTCTCCGTTGGCTTGCGAGCTGGAAAACCAAACTCTGGTCAGGCCAATCACATCGTGTGTAGCGTCAGTGGGCGGGCTTAACATAATGACAGCAGAGTTGCCACGGTTCCGCGTGCTACTTGTAAACAGTGATGGGAATAACGCCGTTATAAATAAATGGCGTTACTAACGGAATTATTTTTTTCAGTAACGAGTAATCAAACGAATTACTGTTTCTCTCGTTACAACGCCGTTAGCGATACTGCGGCGATACTATAATTGAGCTGACTGAAGCGGTTTGCATCAGAACAGGCTCTCTGTCAGTCGGACCTGCAACTCTTTTCTTTCTCTGGTTGGTGTGTGTGTGTGTGTGTGTTTGTGTGTGCATGCTTGTTGGGGGGTGGGTGGGGTAGTAACACATAACTGATGATGATTGGTGGGTGGGAGACAAGGTTGAGGTTGATAGGTTGAGTTCACACACACACACACACATATCAGCGATGGCAAGTCTAACGACTTCAAAGGTAGCTTTCGCAAACTGGAAGTATAAGCGCAACTTTTCCATCGTTGAGGTGAAAGGTAAGAATGTTTATGTAACGTGCAACTCATGCCCAGAGCCTCTCCACGTCTGTGGAAAGTAATTCTAATCTAACGAAGCACCTCACACCATCACGTGCCGCCACAGAATTAATGTCTAAAAACCCAGTTGATAACGCTCCACTACCAAAGGAGTAGTACAGTACTGATAATATTTACACAATAGTAGCCTAATATTTACAATAATGTATTGAATTTGATAGTTGTCTCACATCCCACAGCAACATTACAATAGTGTACATTAATGTACAATGTTTTATAACAATAATTTATTCTATTTCATATTCTATTTTATGTCCAATTTATTTATTTAACATTTTTTATATTGGGGGCATCCAAGTTTTGAAAAAAAAAAAGTAACTCAGTAGTTAATTTCCCTGGTAATTAGTTTCTTTTATAATGATGTAACTTAGTTACTAACTCAGTTACTATTTGAAAGAAGTAATTAGTAACTTTAACTAATTACTTTTTTTAAGTAACATGCCCAACACTGCTTGTAAACAAAGAAGCTGGCGAACGGCAGTCTTTCCAATCGGCTTTGACCGTGGATCTGGAAGACTTGGAGTTAAGCTTTTCACTGAGAAAAGAACAAAGAACGGCACTGAAGTCATTCTTAAGAAGGGAAGATGTGTTCAGAGTTTTGCTGACCGGAATACGTTGAAAGTTTAATCTATCAACTAGCTCCGCTTGTCAGGGTTCTGTCCCTTCGGTCTTGTTTACTCTTGGTTTGTGACAGCCCTGACACGCCTGTATGGTTTGTCTTGTCTTGTTATGAGCGCGCAGCTTTGAGCAGGCTCGAGCTGCATGCTCTGTCCTTGTGACTTTTGTGTGCGGAGCGTGGTGTTCGAATCCCAGCACTTCGGTCTAGGTTAGTTCTGGGTTTTGTGTTGAGATTCGGACATTCATGCTCCGTGTGTTTGTTTTCTGTTGTGCACGGGATGAGCATTCGCCCGTTCTCGTGCGCTCTGTCTTGTCATGGGAGTGTGTGCTCTTCTATCCGTGTGTTGTGTTCTGTGTAGCACATGGCTGGTGTTTTTCACTGGCTGCGTGCTTTCATGTTGTCATGTTTTGTGTGAACATGCAGCTGGTTCATTAGATGCATGTTCATGTCATGTTTGGTGTGAGCACATGGCTGTCATGTGTTTCTTTGTGCCACGTGCTCATGTCTATTGTCTAACCCCACCCACCTTGTTTCCTGATTATTGGTTAATTTGCCCACCTGTCTTCCCTCTTTTGTTTGCTCCCTATTTATTCTCCTTTGTGTTTGCAGTCCTGTGCTGGATCGTTGTCATATGTACCTCATGTTTCCCTGCTAGTTAAGTAAATTCAAGTCTTGTTTTTCCCCTTGGGGAAGTTTTTGTTTGTCTTGTTTTATTTCAGCCCATTTCCTCCTGCAAAATTGAGTCCTCCCTCCTTTCCCTTCTATAAACCTGACACCGCTTCACATTGCTCTGGTTGGTTGTAGTGCTATCCTAATGCGTGCAGAGGGAATTTGAAAGACTTCCGTTTATCCCGCCCCTCGGATTGAGCCCTGTCAATGGGGTGTTCCCAGACCCAACGTCTTGTCTGGCATGTCAAGCTAAAGAAAATCACGTTTTTTGTCAAAGATGTGATTCAGAGCGATGATCAAACACAGATGGAGCAGATCGAGTCCATCAACACCTCAAAGATCACAGTCCTAGTGCTTGTTCTGGGTCCACATCTCATTCAGTAACATTAGGCAGTTCTGATTTATGCTGTTTAAAGTTGATGATAGCGTTATTTTAAATATGCATATGATTACATATGATATCGCTTGTTTCTGCTTCTTCTTCGCCTGTGTTTTGGGCAGGAGATTCTGTACTCATTCAGAAGATGTGTAATAGCGCCCTCTACCGTCATAGCGTTGCACACTAAAACCAATCACACACGACTGTGTTGAGTTTAGGATTGCTAATGACCAATCAGAGGCGTTAAGATTAGTAATCTCTGAAAAACTGGAGATTTGTTCAGAGCATGCACAATCGCCAATACTCTCATCATAAACTGATAAACATAAGCAGATTTGGTGATTGTCAATGAAGCCAATCACAAACATATCTGACGATTTCTTGAACGCAATGTTGTTGTAAGAAAAACATGTAGACATTATGTAGGGTAATAAGATTCATCGTACAGTCGGCTTAATTGATCAGCAGAACTCTGTGAGATTGTGATGAATTGAGATTAGTTTAAGAGAGCAATTTTTAGGCGATAATCCATTCAGAATTTGAAGAAAACCTGTATGTTTTGCTGCATTAGGTAAGGCAATGGTTAGGCTGTTTGTTATTTGCACTGGCCAAATCACGCATATGCTTGTCTGTAATTTTTTAACATAACCGCTTTAATAGCAAGAGCGTTTATACTGGGATGTGTTGTTGATATGCGAAGGCGACACGTAACTTTTTCATGACATTGTATTTAAATGTGTTTATAAGGAGGAATCATATCTAGCCTCTAGAGTTGGTTCACCCTCCACCTATGCCTACCGTTTAAGCCATAACAACTCGTCAATGGCGGGGAAGGAGTTAACATCCTCTCAATTTCCACGAAGCAGTGATCTCTGTCCTGAAACATCAGAACACGTCCTTCAGCATACAGATCCTGCTGATCACAGTTGGCCTCTTGTGATGTACAGTAAATACAGGGAATTTTGAGTCTAACCCATGCAAATGAGTGGTGGTTGGTATTTGCGTGTCTGTTTAAAAGTCAACTTTGTCCCTGTTCAATAGGGTGTTTTGCATTAGCGGAAATTGGCAATAAGTCGATCTGCCTGGAATGTGTGGCTCCAGAATTCCACAGAATCTGAAGTCTTTTTATAATCCGTCACAGTCTCACACATGCCTGCTGCTTGTATGTAAATATTTTGGCTGATTTTATCATTTTCTGAGCTACTGTTGTGAATGTGTTGTTGTTCAAAAACAGAATTTCACAGAATTTCTTCCACAGTCACCAACACAATACATTCTGCAGAATTGGTGGCTAATTTGTGTACGAGCACATCACTGCCCTTATAAAGCTTGGAAGAGCCAGAATATTTGTTAATATAACTCTGATTGTATTCGTCTGGAAGAAGAAGGTCATACACCTAGGATGATTGATTTTCATTTTGGGGTGAACTATCCCTTTAATGAGTAACGACAGGTTAACTTATAGCAGGGTTTGTTCTGATACTGATTTTTTAAGCACTACTTTTCTGGTTTTCAAAGACGACAATCAGAGATTTCACGTATCAAGGAATATCTTTATTATCATTCTAAAAAAAGGTAAATAGATAAATGAAACTAAATGGTTCAAGTGCAGCAAATACAATGACTGTGGTAACTATAACCATTGAAAGGATACTCTGACAAAGATATTCCTTATTTAAATGCTGTTTTACTAAACGAGGTTCAGGAGGAACATGTCAGATAATTGACACAGGTGGAGAGTACTCAGCCAATCAACAAAGGAGGTATAAATACGAAGCCGTCTTACCTCCATTTTGTTGACAGTTTTTCCAGCATCCCTCCACCACCCCTTCTCCACATTTTGATCTTTTTTTTCCTTTTTAAGTTCTAAACCACTTACATACGGGGGGTACTTTGGGTTCGGGCCAAAGTCCGAGCTCGAAGCCCTCCCCCCGGACAGCACGCCACATACGCAATTAAATTTACTCTATAAATTATATGTAAGTGTGAACTAGTGAAACTGATTTTTTCTCATGAATTGACCTGGGGCCTGTACCATGATGGTAGTTTAACTGACTCAGGGTAAGAGGATTAGTTTCGAGTTGACAAAACCAAACCAATCTATTCAGGCTTTGTTGGTCACATGATGCTGATCATCAGCTTTCTCTGTCAGCTCAGGCTTTGAACCTGAGTTTAGGAGTTCAGCTGTGACATGAGCAGTGAACAGCCAATCTAAATCATTCAAAATAATTATTATTTTAAATAAGCATTGTTAAAAGCCAGACGCTTTAGTCTTTAAAAACCATTTGCTATGCCATGACCTTTAATCTGGAGTAGAAACAGGGGGAGTGGCTTTATTGCATCAGAGGTGTCACTTTGCTCACAGCTGATTGGTCCAATTTCAGTTTGAGATCTCTAATCCAGAACATAACCGGCCCTGGAGCAGGTTAGCCGTGGAGCGTAGGTTACGCTGGAGATGAACACTGCTAAAAAACAAACCACTTTAATGGTACCTAAAACCCAGAATTGACACCAACTAAGCTTAAACATATCTGACTAGCCAGATAAACCGGCTTCATGGTATAGGCCCCAGAAGATTTAAAATGTCATAAACTTGGATATTTACATGAGCAATATCATGCTTATAGCCATGCACAATGGCTCCGGCTCTATCAGATGTGCTGCAGCGTTCATTTTTTGTGAAAATATTGTTTTATCAATAAAGTAAAACAGTAATTTCACAACATAATTTCACAACATAGTGTCGGCCCAGATCCGGGCCAAATCTGCTAGATGTGGATTCAACGCGTACCAGATGTGGGCCAGATCTGTGCTGACACTATGTTGCTGTCTGGGATATTGTCTTTCAATAATTCATGCTCTTTTTAAGAACCTTTTCATAAATATGGCTGTTTTCAAGGGTTTTCCATGCAGTATTTATGAATGAAGTCAAATTCAAGTACTTCAAGCATTTTAAGCACCTTGTACGAAACACCAGAAACATTGTGCAACCAACAGCACAATTCTGGGCTGGGACTGTTTTTGGGAGGGTTTGGGAAAACAGTCATCATTTTTGCTCTTTCAATTGATGACACTAGAGGCACAGAAATCACACACTTTGCCACTAGTTTGCCTATACGTTTATGTATTAGTTACACTACAAAGTGCTGTAGGGATTATGTATTCTTGTAAACCAAAACCCACAAACGAGTTTCTATTTCAGCACTTCCGGTTCCGTCACCCTGAAGTCAATGGGTTTTTGGTTCTTAAGAATTTAATTTATGTTTTAAAAATCCATACCATTTGTTTTAATTAATGATGAACAAAACATGAAAGTATTACAAACTTTTGTTTGTCACAGAGCTTATTTTTGTCAATAATCCAAAAGCCAGTGGAAAGATCCTTTTGGGTTTTTGTCGAGGGGTCCAGGGTGGTGTTAACCTACAAAAACAGCTCATCGCTGCAGTGGATCCGTACTGTTGCGCCCTTGAGAGGCTGCAGTTTCTCGGATCTACTCCCAAGCCATCAACAACTTACTGAATGCTACAAATGCACCATGTCCAGGGTCACTATAGAGAAAGAGGAAATCAAAAAGAAATATCAGAAGAAAAGAACAGCAATGAAGACATGTATTGTTTTTAAAAGGGGGCATTCAGAGAACATCAGGGAGTGCTGTAAGCAATATTTTGAAAGGGGGCATTGAGGTGTTCTTGTGGGTCGCATTTACGCCAAAGATTCACAGCGAGATGAAACTCGTAAATACTTGCAGAGGAGAATGCTCTGCAACATTGTAACACCGGCTGTCTACACTGGACGCTTCAAAGGGAACGTTCCGAAAAACATGAGCAGGGGCGGACTGGACTTCTGGAGAACCGCAAGTTTTCCTGGTGGAACGCTGGACAATGTGGGCTGGCCCGTTGCTACGTAAATATATAAGGGACCCGTGCTGGCAAAATTTGTCGCAATCAGCAAAAATCTGTTATTGTTATTTTCTCATTCTCTATTTAAAAAAAAACTTAAAAATTATGTATGATTGAATCAGACAAAAAATTACTGAACTTTTTAGTGTCGATAGAGTCAGTAAAGTCAGCCAAATATCAACCAAATATTTATATAAAAAATATTTATATAAAAACATTTTCCCATGATACCACAATTGTTTGATTAACATGAATGAAACAGACAGCCTATTTATTAAGACCTACTGAACCTCACGTATCTAATATAATGATACATGTGGCGAGGTGGACGAACGAGCGATGGGAGGAGCGAGTGGAGACAACTCGAAGTCCTCTCATGAGGGAGCTCGGAAGCATAAAAGGGCTGGCGATACCAGTGAAGGGCGAGAGAGGACCAGGTCTGGACTTTACGTTGAGTTTTGTTTATGTTTTGTTATGTGTGTGCGGGCAGTTGTCCGTGAGGGGCTGCCCGCGATTTACTTTTGTTTTGTTTATTCATTTTATTAAAGTCTTTTGAATGTTTGCCGGTTCCCTCCTCTTTCCTTCCACGAACTGCGTTACAATACACATCGGATGTTTTTCCTCAACAGTTAACCAAACGCTCACATAAGACATGACAGATCATGTTTGCGTGAATACTCGCCAAGACAGATATTTTGAAATATTGTAATTCTGTGTATAGCAGGAGTGTGCGCTGTGTGAGAATCTTTGAGCGTTTTGTGTGCGTGTCAGATCTGCCCAGCCCATGACGGAGCCCTCTCTGGACTCTGGTCACGGGCCGGAGCCCTCTCCGGACTCTGGTCAGGGTCGGAGCCCTCTCCGGACTCTGGTCAGGGTCGGAGCCCTCTCCGGACTCTGGTCAGGGTCGGAGCCCTCTCCGGACTCTGGTCAGGGTCGGAGACCTCTCCCGACTCTGGTCACGGGCCGGAGCCCTCTCTGGACTCTGGTCACGGGCCGGAGCCCTCTCCGGACTCTGGTCAGGGGCCGGAGCCCTCTCTGGATCTGATCACGGGCCGGAGCCCTCTCTGGACACTGGTCAATGGCTGGAGCCCTCTCCGGACTCTGGTCACGGGCCGGAGCCCTCTCTGGACTCTGGTCACGGGCCGGAGCCCTCTCTGGACTCTGGTCACGGGCCGGAGCCCTCTCCGGACTCTGGTCACGGGCCGGAGCCCTTTCCGGATCTGGTCACGGGCCGGAGCCCTCTCTGGACTCTGGTCATGGGCTGGAGCCCTCTCCGGACTCTGGTCACGGGCCGGAGCCCTCTCCGGACTCTGGTCACGGGCCGGAGCCCTCTCCGGACTCTGGTCACGGGCCGGAGCCCTTTCCGGATCTGGTCACGGGCCGGAGCCCTCTCTGGACTCTGGTCACGGGCTGGAGCCCTCTCTGGACTCTGGTCAGGGGCTGGAGCCCTCTCTGGACTCTGGTCAGGGGCTGGAGCTCACTCTGGACTCTGGTCATGGACTGGAGCCCTCTCTGGACTCTGGTCACGGGCTGGAGCCCTCTCTGGACTCTGCTCACGGGCCAAGCCCTCTCTGGTCAGGGGCTGGAGCTCACTCTGGACTCTGGTCATGGACTGTAGCCCTCTCTGGACTCTGGTCACAGGCTGGAGCCCTCTCTGCACTCTGGTCAGGGGCTGGAGCCCTCTCTGGACTCTGGTCAGGGGCTGGAGCCTTCTCTGGACTCTGGTCAGGGGCTGGAGCTCACTCTGGACTCTGGTCATGGACTGGAGCCCTCTCTGGACTCTGGTTACGGGCTGGAGCCCTCTCTGGACTCTGGTCATGGACTGGAGCCCTCTCTGGACTCTGGTCATGGACTGGAGCCCTCTCTGGACTCTGGTCACGAGCTGGAGCCCTCTCTGGACTCTAGTCACGGGCCGAAACCCTTTCTGGACTCTGGTCACGGGCTGGAGCACCCTCTGGACTCTGGTCACGGGCTGGAGCCCTCTCTGGACTCTGGTCAGGGGCTGGAGCCCTCTCTGGACTCTGGTCAGGGGCTGGAGCTCACTCTGGACTCTGGTCATGATTGGAGCCCTCTCTGGACTCTGGTCACGGGCTGGAGCCCTCTCTGGACTCTGGTCAGGGGCTGGAGCTCACTCTGGACTCTGGTCACGGGCCGGAGCCCTCTTTGAACTCTGGTCACGGGCTGGAGCCCTCTCTGGACTCTGGTCAGGGGCTGGAGCTCACTCTGGACTCTGGTCATGGACTAGAGCCCTCTCTGGACTCTGGTCAGGGGCTGGAGCTCACTCTGGACTCTGGTCACGGGCTGGAGCTCACTCTGGACTCTGGTCACGGGCTGGAGCCCACTCTGGACTCTGGTCACGGGCTGGAGCCCTCTCTGGACTCTGGTCATGGACTGGAGCCCTCTCTGGACTCTGGTCACGGGCTGGAGCCCTCTCTGGACTCTGGTCACGAGCCGGAGCCCTCTCTGGACTCTGGTCAGGGGCTGAAGCTCACTCTGGACTCTGGTCATGGGCTGGAGCTCACTCTGGACTCTGGTCACGGGCTGGAGCCCTCTCTGGACTCTGGTCAGGGGCTGGAGCTCACTCTGGACTCTGGTCACGGGCCGGAGCCCTCTCTGAACTCTGGTCACGGGCTGGAGCCCTCTCTGGACTCTGGTCAGGGGCTGGAGCCCTCTCTGGACTCTGGTCAGGGACTGGAGCCCTCTCTGGACTCTGGTCATGGACTGTAGCCCTCTCTGGACTCTGGTCACGGGCTGGAGCCCTCTCTGGACTCTGGTCAGGGGCTGGAGCCCTCTCTGGACTCTGGTCAGGGGCTGGAGCTCACTCTGGACTCTGGTCATGGACTGGAGCCCTCTCTGGACTCTGGTCACGGGCTGGAGCCCTCTCTGGACTCTGGTCATGGACTGGAGCCCTCTCTGGACTCTGGTCATGGACTGGAGCCCTCTCTGGACACTGGTCACGAGCTGGAGCCCTCTCTGGACTCTAGTCACGGGCCGAAACCCTCTCTGGACTCTGGTCAGGGGCTGGAGTGGGTACTGTGGGGCATGGTCAATATATTGGGCCAATTTTTTGAGACTGAACCGGTTCATTAAGTCAATGGCGAAATATGTCCTTTAGTGCCACATCACTGAAGTCCACCAGGTGAGAAAGTTCCCAAAAATCTTTAACATAATCCTCAATGCATCGATCCTCTTGACGGAGTCGAAGTAAACAAACTGCTGGGTTCGTTGTTATGGTCTAGCTTTCTGTAATGGAGGGAATCCACTGGAGACAAGCTTAAAGATGAACCCAAGTACAGTTTAATGATAAACATGAACAGATACTAAACAAACAATGACTAGAACATGACATGAAATGACACTGAATACACAACAACAGCGGGTTACATTTTCAAAGCTAGACAAAGACGCATTGCAAACATGAGGGCTTAAATACACAGACTACTGATGATAAGACAAGGGAAACATGAACACATGACAACATCGAACATGACAAGCGAGCACATGGCAGGATCACATGAAGGCACAATGGAATCACATGACTACAGGAAACATGACATTGAACATAACAAAATAATAACATGAAACAAAACCAAAACACTAGACATTACACCAGTAAAGTAACGCATTACTTTTAATCTGAGTTACTTTTTGGCATTTATGTGGCTGACGGCTGTCCTGTCCCCATGTGGAGAGAAATCGAGAGTAAGTGCAGAGGCGTTGTGTGTGAACAGGTTATTGTAGTTCTAAACTAAGTATGAGCATTTATTTATTTCACTTACACAATAAAGATTCAGTATTCCTCAAAATGAATAAAATCAGTCAAATGCAAAATCAGAATACAATAAAACTGTAAGGTTAAAATTATATATTAGGATATTATATAATTTGGAGATTTATGTATAAAAGGGAGACAAAGGTTTAAAGTCTGGAATCTGTGTTCTTGTTAAAAACTTCAGCGTTCATCTTGGAGTTTTTTGATTGGCTGAAAGAAAAGTGGTTGTTGTTTTTCTCAGCGGGAAGCACGAGAGTGAGTAGAGAGACGATTGTTTACAACCTGCTTCTCTCCGGTGATTTATTTCGTCCTTTTGAGTGTTGGTCACGCAAAGTCAACGAACCTGACTTACAAAACCTCCAAAAACTATGCATGTAAAACCTTCTTTATGCATGTAATCTCACTTTATTACCAATGTTTTGCTGCTGACCTTCGATGATTAAGTTGAACCATGAGCAAAAATGACTTCATATTTTTAGTTATGAAGTGTTAAACTCTTTCCTCCTGTGTCTTATTCTTCCATTATCCAGAATGGCAGCAGCTGAGAGGTTTGTTTGAGTGGCGCCCTCTACTGTATACGCATGAATATGCTTTTTTACCTCAGCCTAAGGCTTATTTCAATTTTTGTATGAAGAGGTCTATCCGTTTGAACAAAAGCAGAACTTTTTTGTTATAAAAACAAAAAAACCAAAAAAAACAGCCCAGCCCAGGTGAGAAAAAGTAACGTAACACATTACTTTTCTTGAAAAGTAACTAAGTAACACAATAAGTTACTTTTTAAAGGAGTAACGCAATATAGTAATGCATTACTTTTCAAAGTAACTTTCCCTAACACTGCTGATATCCTTCTGTCAGCCGAGACAAATGGCCTGCGTGTAATCTCTGTCTCTGACTGTTCTCAGTCTCAGTGGTCTAAAAGCACTCGTCTGTTTTGAGAATCAAGTTTAAGGAGGCGGGATTTACTGTCCACAGAAACCCAGCAGCAGCGTTTCATAACGCACTTTTTAATGCTTGAAGAATGTGACCCGAGGGAAGATAAACTGAACATGACGAGACAATACAGCGATATTTGCCAACTGCAAAATGTTAAATGTCAGACATTAATTTCCAGTGATGTAAACTACTAGACTTTCACTTATCAAATTCCTGCGATTTTAATTTACATTATTCGTCACACGATGTATAAAGAAACATTAACATAGCCGTCTTCAGAAAAAAATGAATGTTTGTATCACTTTTTTTTTAATTATTCATAAAACTCAAAATATCATTCTGAAACACTAAAACATGGTAAAACTGGCAACTATATTTAACTTTTTTGTTCAAAATGGCTTTATGGTCGGTTTATCAGGAACACTTTTTTGCCCCATTCTGCCCCTGATCGTGCAGATTACGTCAGAAATAGAACCAGACTTCTATTTACTGTCGGCAACTTGAATAGACAGCGTCACTGATGATAACGGGTTCTGTTTGCTTTTGAGGCAACTCGTCTGGTGCAGACAGGGTGCAAAACCTGACCGTTTACACCAGTGCAGCAGACGAGATGGTGTATCGTTTCCGACTCTTTAATTCAGTGTTTGTTTCTGTTAGCCTTCACAAAGCATGACACCCAGACACAATATCAAAACTGATATCACTAAACAAACCAGACATGCTTTCAGCTTTAGTTTTTTTGTTTTCCGTTGGAATAATATTAAGAGCACTTCCTGCTTGCTGACTGACTGCTGTCCGTGATAAGCTACCGATGTACAGTTTCAGTGTTCTGCAGTCATAAATATTCTCATAAACTGTGAAACTAATCATAATGATATTCCAACTGTCCAGTCAAAACAAATTTGCTATTTGACATTCAGTGGCATTCTTTTTAGTAATGTAATAATAATAACAAACAGAAACATAATTAACATTAATATTCAGGGAAGACAAGCCTACATTTTATTTGATGTAGGATATAAAAATGAATGTTGGTCTGAAAAATGAGAACTGTGGTGTTAAAAGATGGGTTATTATTTTCACAATCTGTGTTTAGTTTAGTTTTCATGGACTATTAGTTTGCATTCATCAGTCCCACCAGTCATCAGTTGTCATGGACACGTCTAATCTTCACACCTGTTCGTTATATTATCATTATCGCTGTGTATTTAAGTTACTCTTTAGCCCCGTTTCCACCGAAATGACCCGGAAAAATTTGTCCCAGAAACTCTTTTCCCCCGGTCTAAAGTACCGTTAAGATTAGTCCGGTGACGTAGAACTGCGTGCGACTTTCCAGTTCCCACTGGATTTCTTTAGCAGCTTCAGCAGTCGTATTTTTTAAAACTCCATTGTTACTGAACGCACCACAATAGACTTTTAGGTTTAAATAAAATGCTATGTGAGCTCAACCAATGATTATGTTCAGCGCCCAAGTCCCACCCCTGAAAGTTCCTGAACTTTGAAAAAGTACTACCTCGCAAGCAGGGCCGTTTTGAGGGGGGACATTTTTACCCAGAACTTTATTTAGACCCCATTTTCTGTGATCAAAACACATCGAGTACCACCCTAAAGTCCCTAGTTCCTGCAGTGGAAACAAGGCTTTTGTGCTCCTTTCAGTTTTCCGGTATTGCTTGTGTGTTGCTACACATTACCTGCTTCTCATACTGGATTATTTGAGTTTGTTTTGAAAATAATAAGCTTGATCAGGTTTGTGAGCTTGCAACTAAACCTGTGCCAGTGGGAATATTGGTGGTGATAGATGACGAGGAAAGCCTGATCGAATGGGGGTCGGATGTAGTGCTTCCCACCCTGCCCACCCATGAACCTTCTATGCCGCTGGTCTATTCCCATTGTATGTCCATCAAACGCTGGTCCCATGCAGCCATAGTTTGTCATCACCACCAGTCCTGTCCATCACAGAGCCTTCCTCCACACCCAGTCTTCTGTACGCTCCACTAGAGCCAGCCATTCCCTCGGCTCTGCGTACACCGGCTCCCTTCAGCCCCTCACCATCAGCCCTGCCATGTTGCCTTGATCTGCATTGTCCGCCTGCCCTGGCCTCAGTTCCATCTCGGACCGTCAACCGATCGGCTCCGCCATGCCTCCTCGCACCCGCGGCTCCACCTATTGTCTCCTCGGCTCCACTGGGTTTCCTTATCCCACCGGCTACACCCTGGTAAGTCACCGCCTCACCATTGCCACAGACTTCCGGGCTGTCTGCTGCGCTCATCCCTCCACCCCATCAGCTCTATCTGGCTCCTCAATCCCTCGGGCTTCACCAGGGTCCTCACTCACTTCTTGTCGTCTGGACTCCATCTTGGTCTCCCTGTTCATCAGTATCACTGGGGCTCTCTGTCCATTGAATGCCGCCTGGGTCTCACCATCTCCCCTCGGTCGGGATCCTCCTTTCATCACTGCTGCCGCGGATCGCCTCCATCATGGCTGTCTCCTGGGTTGCTCGTTGTCTGTCTGTACCACCCTGGATCCTACCACCATCCACTCCTCCATGGTGCCTCCTGTCATCTCCTCCATGGCTTCTCCCGCCGTCTGCACCACCCTGGTTCCTCCCATTTGGCCCCCTAATGGGTTTCCAGTCCCTCGTCCACCTCCAGAACCTTCTCCCTTTTTGACCTCCCGCAATCTTGACTTTATATCATGCAATTCTGACTTAATATCATGCAATTCTGTCTTCATATCATGCAATTCTGACTTTATATCTCACAATTCTGACTTTATAACTCACAGTTCTGACTTTATATCTCGCATTTCAGAAAAAAAGTCAGAATTGCGAGAAGTAAACACAATTGTGGGATAAAAAGTCGCAATTATCTTGTTTTATTCTGTAGCGGAAACAAGCTTCCATAGAAATGGTAAATTCAAAAATAAAAACTAAATATTAAGAAAAAGAATGTCACTTATGGTAATTACAGCCTGCCGTGAACACAGAATTTGTTTTTTCATCAGTAAAAAACAAGTTTCCCATTATCTGATGCCAGAAACAGATTCATACCAGTCAAAGTAGCTCTGCCCTCCAAACGTGCCATCATGGTGTCCATTATCAGCCAACTCCAGTTCTACACCAAGGTGGTAGTCGGGAGAGTTTTGCATGTTGCCCAGGTAGCGTAAGGTACCGGTGCTGATCCGTCCAGAGGGTAACATGATTCGGACCCTGTGCCCGATCTTCAAATCCAGGGGAGAGTGGGGTACAAACACTCGATGAGGTCCCACTCTGCTCCTCCATGACCGTAGACTGAAGAAAGTGAACATGTACTTTAATTTAATGAAATTCAAATGTGTCACTGATTGTTACACAACTGTCTTGATTACTTGATTCTGATTGGCCAATCACTGCTTTCCAGAGTCAAATATTTCTGTTTATTACACAGTTCCCTGGAACACTTGATTGCGACAATGACAGGCAAGAATGAACATGCCAAGATTAAAACACCATAAAAGTTACCTGATGTTAGACATGGCAGAAGTGGCTCTGGAGTCTGATGGGCAGGAGCTTTGACCATAACTAAGTCCTTTTTGCTGGTGAATTGGTCTGAGACCACCTATGGAAAGTTGGAAGAGATGGTTGGAAGATTTTAACTAACTCCATTTCCTTACCAGATGTTACGCGGTGACACATGATAAAAGGCGCCTTTTCCATGTTAATAAGACTTTTTGTCCTAAACAACTGGCTTGAACAACAACATTCAAAGTATAAAGTGCTTTATTTGACGTTAAAGGTGTCTAATGTGATTAATATTATTTTGCATGACTTATAGCCATACTGATAGCAACACTGGATAATTCACTTCAGATGTTGAACATTTATTAAAGGAAACAAGAACGTTCAAACTTAATGTGAGCAAACAAGTGTATTCTTTGACAAAAATGGCTTCCGTCACTTGGTAAGTATTTTAATAATGTAAAAATGGTATAATATTAATGAATTTTATTATGCAGAGCGCTCTTAGAGAGGCTCCGCCCATCCATTCTTCTGATTGGTTGTCATATCACGTCTGGTGTGGACAGACTAAATTGCTTGTCACTGGAATCTTATCCCATCGCGTCTGGTTAGGACACAGTGTAACACCAGGGCAGTTTTGACATCCAGTCCACCAAAGGAATATGAAACACTTACTAGAACATTCATGTTCCTTCTCCTCAGAATCAAGTCCATTCTCCAACATGGAATCTGCAAAGACCTCGTTTGTTTCTTCAGAATCAGTGTCTCTGTACAGAAATCCAGACCTTACCATAATCTCAGAGGTCAACTGAAAAGATCAAATAACATGTTTAAATGCAAGTTAAAAGGTTAGGTTTCTGTCAGGTGCTTTATACAACCAAACCCATCATGGGACCGTTTTATGGATATAGTCCTAAATCATTTAGCTTTAATACATTTTTTATTTTGATAACATATTTTATCACTAGAACTTTTGAAATGAAAACATAAACATGAAAGTAAAACATTAAAGTATGATGCAATAAATTTCTGGTTTTTGGCAAAAAGGGTTCTTTAAAATTGAATCAAGAACCCCACTGAACGTCTCGGTTACGTATGTAACCCTTGTTCCCTGAAAGAGGGAACGGAGACATAACGTTAGTGACTGACAGAATGGGGGTTTCGCTTAGAAGCCAATCGCCTCTGAGTTCTACAAAACGAACCAATGGCATCCCAGGGGTCTGCGGAATTTGCATAGCACAACTTTGCACCACCTCGTGGGTATATAACGGGCTGCGTGTGGAATCTTGCATCATGTTACCTGCTAAGGAGCCACGGCTGAGCGCCCAGGCCATACTACGCCCCAGTACAGCGGTTGTGGCAGCAGCCAGCAGGACGTAACATCTCCATTCCCTCCTTAAGGGAATGAGGGTTACATTTGTAACCGAGACGTTCCCTTTCAGTCAGTCACTTTGCGTTACGTCAGTGACTGACGTAATGGGGGTCCCTAATCTATTCTCACCACAATGGCTGTCTTCCAACATCCTGCGCTAACCTGAACTACCTGCCATGAGATTAACACGAACGAGGGGCTAGGCTCAACGCCAATACCAAAGTACACTGGGAAGCAGATCCCAGGTGGAACTATGCAACACATTTTTTTTTTTTTAATTTAACATTTTTAATTTAAGGCCCAACCACAATTGATCTGGCTCATCCAAAACTCCAATCCTGGCGCCGTGCCTGGGCCACACTGAGCTGTGCGTAACGCCCACAGACGTGAAGTGAACGAGTCAGGCTGTCCTGTACTGTCTGAAATGGTTAACTCTGTGGCGATGCATGTGCAAAACAGATTTAACTAATCATAAAGTCAATCAGGATACATAACACAGCCTACTATAGGCCTATACTTAATTTTCTGTTTTTTTACTGTATTTGATTAATGTCATTGTATAAAAAGAGGTTTAAATAAATACAAATCTTACAGACATACATGATTTGTATACATTTTATTTCTGTGGTAAGAGGACTTGAAATGACTCGAAACTAAAATGGTAGGACTTTGGACTCGATTTGAGACTTGTTGGCTTTGACTTTTGACTCGACTGGACTTGCCTCATCTTTGACTCGACTTGACTCGGGACTCGAGGGCAAAGACTTGAGACTTACTTGTGACTTGCATAATAATGACTTTGTCCCACCTCTGATGTTTAGTATAGGCTTCTCCGTTGGCGAACAGGGCTTCACATGTGATAAATGTAAAGAGATAATTAGGCTGACGGAGAAGATTTCAGAATTAGAGACACGCTTCCAGACTTTATCTGAGAGTAGTGAGGATGTAACAGCTTTAGACACTGCTTTGGATGCGAGTAGCTTAGTGAACTCTGTACATTCTCCGGTTCCGGCTGCAGGGCCCCCGCAGCAGGGAAACTGGGTACCGGTGAGGCGGCATAGTCGCGGATCAAAAAACCACTCTTCCGTTCCGATTAGAATATCAAACAGGTTCTCCCCACTCAGTGACGCACCCACTGAGAATCCTGTTGAAAGTGCCCTAGTTATTGGTGATTCTATTACACGGAACGTGAAAATAGAGACACCAGCCACCATAGTCACATGTTTACCGGGAGCCAGAGCACCTGACATCAAAGCAAATTTAAAAGTGCTGGCTAATGCTAATCGTAAATTTTCTAAGATTATTATTCACGTCGGCACTAATGATGTTCGACTTCGTCAGTCGGAGATCACCAAAATTAACATTAAAGAGGTGTGTGAACTCGCTAGTACGATGGCAGGTTCAGTTTTTTGTTCTGGTCCGCTCCCCGTTAAAAGGAGTGATGAGATAGTTAGCAGATTATCATCACTCAATGGCTGGTTGTCTAAGTGGTATCCGCAAAATAACATAGGGTTCATAGACAATTGGAAAAGCTTTTGGGGCAGACCTGGCCTGTTAAAACACGACGGCATCCATCCTTCTTGGAGTGGTGCCGCCCTTCTCTCTAGTAATTTGGCATATAGTCTTAGAGCTAAACCTTGACTCACTAGGGCCCAGGTCAGGAAGCAGACGGACTGGCTTACCCGACCGCCTGCTAGCTGCCTCCCGTTACAGAAGTCAGGTAAATCCCAACACATAGACACTCTTTTATCTATATATTATCACATAGAGACTGTCTGTTCCGCGAATTAGTAATTACAAAAAAACATCAACACCATTCAACGGTAATAATTTAATTGATGTCCAACAAATAAACAATATATATAATACGGATAATCAAATGATAAAGCTTGGGATGCTGAATATTCGATCCCTTTCCCCAAAAGCGCTCATTGTTAATGATATCATTACAGATAATAATCTAGATGTGCTGTGTTTGACAGAAACCTGGCTAAAACCTGACGACTACATTACTTTAAATGAGTCCACCCCACAAGATTATTGTTATCACCAAGTTTTGGTGCTTTATGTAACGTTATGTAGTGCAAATGATAAATCCTGTGTAACATTTGTGTTTGCTACTGTATATAGGCCACCAGGGCACAATACAGACTTTATCAAAGAATTTGCTGGTTTTCTATCAGAGTTAGTTCTGGCCGTAGATAAATTACTAATTGTTGGTGATTTTTATATCCATGTAGACAATTAAAAAGACACATTGGGATTGGCATTTAAAGACATTCTAAACTCCATTGGAGTTAGGCAACACGTGTCAGGACCTACTCATCGCCATAATCATACTTTAGACCTAATATTGTCACATGGAATAAATGTTGATACCGTTGAAATTCTGCAGCAGAGCGACGACATCTCAGATAATTATCTAGTATCATGTATACTTAATTTAGCTAAAGCTACAAAGCCGTCCACCCGTTTCAAATATGGCAGGACTATCACCGCTGCGACTAAAGATTGCTTTATAAATAATCTTCCTCATCAGTATCATCTTCTCAGCATCACAGATAGCTTAGAGGAACTCGATGTTGCAAAAGAAACTATTGACTCTATTGACTCTCTCTTTTCCAGTATTTTAGACACAGTCTCTCCCCTGCGCTTAAAGAAGATTAAAGAAAATAGTCCAATGCCGTGGTACAACGAGCACACCCGGGCCCTTAAAACAGCAGCCAGAAAAATGGAGCGCAGCTGGAAGAAAACAAAACTAGAGGTCTTTTGTAATTCGTGGAAAGAACGTATGATCGCATACAGAAAGGCCGTAAAAACTGCTAGATCTGCTTATTTCTCGACTCTCTTAGAAGAAAACAAACCTAGGTATTTATTCGCTTCAACTTCTGATGTTTGTAAAAAGCACAGCAGTAATGACTTTATGAACTTCTTTACGTATAAGATTGACAATATTAGGAAAAAAATTATAACCATGCAGCGGTCTACTACAGTATCACATCAGACAGAGCGTCGTATTGTCACTGAGGAAACATTACACTCATTCACTGCTATAGGAGAGGAAGAATTGGCTAAACTCTTTCATTCATCTAAATCAACAACATGTATGCTTGACCCTATACCCACTAGGCTATTAAAAGAGATGCTACCAGAGGTCATGGATCCTCTTCTTAATATCTTTTAATTCATCTTTGTCATTAGGATAAGTAACGAAAACTTTTAAGTTGGCTATTATTAAACCACTTATTAAAAAAACACAACTTGATCCTACAGTATTAGTCAATTACAGGCCAATCTTACAAAAATACTTGAAAAGGCAGTGTCTTCACAATTATGCTCCTTTTTAGAAAGACATGGTATCTGTGAGGATTTTCAGTCAGGATTTAGACCGTATCATAGTATAGAGTATACTGAGACTGCTCTCATCAGGGTTACAAATGATTTACTCTTATCATCTGATCGTGGTTGTATCTCTTTGTTAGTGTTACTCGATCTTAGCGCTGCATTCGACACTATCGACCACAATATTCTTTTGAATAGACTCGAAAATTATGTAGGCATTAGTGGACCTGCATTGGCATGGTTTAAATCATACCTATCTGACCGTTATCAGTTTGTAGCAGTAAATGAAGAGACGTCACACCGATCACAAGTTCAGTATGGAGTACCACAGGGCTCAGTGCTAGGGCCATTGCTCTTCACCCTGTACATGCTACCACTGGGAGATATCATTAGGAAGCATGGCGTTAGATTTCATTGTTATGCTGATGATACTCAGCTCTATATTTCTTCACACCCTGAAGAAACTAACCAATTCACAAGATTAACGGAATGTATAGATGATATAAAAAATTGGATGATCAGTAATTTCCTGCAACTTAATTCAGAAAAAACAGAATTTTTAATCATTGGACAAAAAAGCTCCAAAAGTATTAACCTAGAATACTGTCTAACCCTCAATGGCTGCTCTGTCAAGTCCTCGTCGTCATTTAGGAACCTGGGTGTGCTCTTTGATACCAATCTTTCGTTTGAAAGCCATGTTTCTAGCATCTGTAAAACTGCATTCTACCATCTTAAAAATGTATCTAAATTATGGCACATGCTGAACAGTTAGTTCATGTGTTCATGAGCTCAAGGCTAGATTATT
Organism: Gobiocypris rarus; assembly: GCA_023029165.1. Classification (NCBI taxonomy): domain Eukaryota; kingdom Metazoa; phylum Chordata; class Actinopteri; order Cypriniformes; family Gobionidae; genus Gobiocypris; species Gobiocypris rarus. The sequence continues at coordinate 2,345,266 of CM040926.1, read as the reverse complement.
GTAATGCTCTACTGGGTGGTTGCCCTGCTCGCTTAATAAACAAACTCCAGCTGGTCCAAAACGCAGCAGCTCGAGTTCTTACTAGAACCAGGAAGTATGATCACATTAGACCGGTTCTGTCAACACTGCACTGGCTCCCTATTAAACATCGCATACATTTTAAAATCTTGCTTATTACTTCCAAAGCAATAAATGGTTTAGCTCCCCAGTACTTGAGCGAGCGCTTAACACATTATACTCCATCACGTCAACTGCGCTCTTTAAACTCTGACCAGATAATACCTAGAATAACAAAATCAACTGCAGGTGGTCGATCCTTTTCTTATTTAGCACCTAAACTCTGGAACAGTCTTCCTAGCATTGTTTGGGAAGCAGACACACCCTGTCAGTTTAAATCTAGACTAAAAACACATCTCTTTTCTATGGCATACACATAAAACACTTTTTCAATTAAATTATTATCAGGCTGCATTATCTAGGTGAGAGCATCCCGAGGTGTGGGCGGGGTCATGTTCCGCATCCTGACAGAGGAGGCCAGGCAAGGACCAGCGTTCCTTGGCGGCCTCCTCTGACAGGGGTCTGGTGACAGAGGGGGATGAGAGCAGCGAGGCTTTGCGTTGCACACTGTTAACCTCTTGGGGCTCGGAGGTGAACATGTCAGATCTTTCTTTAACCAAGGATAGGGTGCATCCGACCTTGAGGCCAGCCACGGAAAGGGAAAACAAAAGACTGTCCCCAGCCCTCCACTGGGGGAGGAGTGGTCCTGTTACCATCTCCTGGGAAAGGCCTGTGTTCACCTCCAAGCTGCCCATCTCAGAAACGCCGCTTGGCACTCTTAAAGTGAGAGAAGCCTAATAAACCTGTCATTAATGTGAATCAAACAAAAGAGAAAAAAAATTTACTTCTCTTGACTAAATAACTTTTTTTAAACTTTAATAAAATATACATTTAATTCATACACTGATGACTATGCAATATTTTATTTTTACATTTAATTTTACTAATTCTCAGATGTCAAATAAACTTTTGTACTTGAAAATCTTAATTTGTTTAATTCATGTTTTTGATATATTTAATGTCTGTACTTTGCTTCTTTTCCTTATTTGTAATAACATAAATGTGATAAATGAACAGAAAATAACTGTATTGGGATATATACACTCACCTAAAGGATTATTAGGAACACCTGTTCAATTTCTCATTAATGCAATTATCTAATCAACCAATCACATGGCAGTTGCTTCAATGCATTTAGGGGTGTGGTCCTGGTCAAGACAATCTCCTGAACTCCAAACTGAATGTCAGAATGGGAAAGAAAGGGGATTTAAGACATTTGGAGCGTGGCATGGTTGATGGTGCCAAACGGGCCGGTCTGAGTATTTCACAATCTGCTCAGTTACTGGGATTTTCACACACAACCATTTCTAGGGTTTACAAAGAATGGTGTGAAAAGGGGAAAACATCCAGTATGCGTCAGTCCTGTGGGAGAAAATGCCTTGTTGATGCTAGAGGTCAGAGGAGAATGGGCCGACTGATTCAAGCTGATAGAAGAGCAACTTTGACTGAAATAACCACTCGTTACAACCGAGGTATGCAGCAAAGCATTTGTAAAGCCACAACACACACAACCTTGAGGCGGATGGGCTACAACAGCAGAAGACCCCACCGGGTACCACTCATCTCCACTACAAATAGGAAAAAGAGGCTACAATTTGCACGAGCTCACCAAAATTGGATAGTTGAAGACTGGAAAAATGTTGCCTGGTCTGATGAACGTCTCAACATTTATTTTGATGTTGAGACGTTCAGATGGTAGAGTCAGAATTTGATGTAAACAGAATGAGAACATGGATCCATCATGCCTTGTTCCCACTGTGCAGGCTGGTGGTGGTGGTGTAATGGTGTGGGGATGTTTTCACTGTGCAGGCTGGTGGTGGTGGTGTAATGGTGTGGGGATGTTTTCACTGTGCAGGCTGGTGGCGGTGGTGTAATGGTGTGGGGGATGTTTTCACTGTGCAGGCTGGTGGTGGTGGTGTAATGGTGTGGGGATGTTTTCACTGTGCAGGCTGGTGGAGGTGGTGTAATGGTGTGGGGATGTTTTCACTGTGCAGGCTGGTGGTGGTGGTGTAATGGTGTGGGGATGTTTTTACTGTGCAGGCTGGTGGTGGTGGTGTAATGGTGTGGGGATGTTTTCACTGTGCAGGCTGGTGGAGGTGGTGTAATGGTGTGGGGATGTTTTCACTGTGCAGGCTGGTGGTGGTGGTGTAATGGTGTGGGGATGTTTTCACTGTGCAGGCTGGTGGTGGTGGTGTAATGGTGTGGGGATGTTTTCACTGTGCAGGCTGGTGGTGGTGGTGTAATGGTGTGGGGGATGTTTTCACTGTGCAGGCTGGTGGCGGTGGTGTAATGGTGTGGGGGATGTTTTCACTGTGCAGGCTGGTGGTGGTGGTGTAATGGTGTGGGGGATGTTTTCACTGTGCAGGCTGGTGGTGGTGGTGTAATGGTGTGGGGGATGTTTTCTTGGCACACTTTAGGCCCCTTAGTGCCAATCATTTCAAATTGGTTTCTTGAACATGACAATGAGTTCACTGTACTAAAATGGCCCCCACAGTCACCAGATCTCAACCCAATAGAGCATCTTTGGGATGTGGTGGAACGGGAGCTTCGTGCCCTGGATGTGCATCCCACAAATCTCCATCAACTGCAAGATGCTATCCTATCAATATGGGCCAACATTTCTAAAGAATGCTTTCAGCACCTTGTTGAATCAATGCCACGTAGAATTAAGGCAGTTCTGAAGGCGAAAGGGGGTCAAACACAGTATATTCACTTACATTCTTTCTGGGTAAATCAAAAAAAAGTATACACTGTATTAATGAAACAAAACCACATAATTGTACTAGACGTGTGAAATTAATGTGGGGAAAAAATAAATACTCTGAACCCCAAGTGGATTTACACAAACTGAGAAAGCGTTAGGTTGTGCCCCGCTCTCCCCTATTTACTGCAACCTACTTTCCGTTGCTAACCCCATCATTACCTAGTTAAGCGGTTAGACTCATTATTAAAAGCGTGCATATTACATTCAAAGCAGACGAAGCAAAAGTGTCACAGGTGGTTTGTTATAATGGATTTGTGAGTTATGGTGCATTCAAGTCATGTCGTAAAGATCGTATTTATGAGTCAAACGCACATGAACACCACCACAAAGTCATGAATACCAGTGGGAAGGTCAGGATTTTCTTTAAGCCCCGATCTGTATGAGTTGGGGGCATGTCAGTGAGAATGCCGGAATCAATGGATTCAACGTCTGTAGTTGAATATAACTGGGATTTAGCAGTGACACTGTCAGGCTTTGTCATTTACAACTAAGTAACTTAGCATTGTAATATAACAATTAGCCTAATATATAACAATACAGTTTACAGTGGCTTCATAGATTAATTAAAAGAAGGTACACCGCCATCTTGCTCCGACCAAATAGACTTGAACGCACATGATGTCGTAAACATGACCTCTCACCTCGTAACTACAAACATCTCAGGAGGACTTTAATGTGCCATTAGATTCATTCCTGAAATACAATTTGACCCACATACCTGGTCTCTCAGATCATGCTGTCTCTTTTGCAGCTCCACAAACCGCATCTCCCATGATGCTCTCTGATTTGCGATCTCTATTTTCAGTTCCTGAATCTCCCCTTCAGCCTTTAGCAGTCTCTTGAACAGGCGTTCACGCTGAACACAGTTTTCTGCTCTGGCCTTCTTCTCAGAGTCTGCGTTTACTGCTGTCCCTGCCAGATGCTTGACCTCTTGGACAGCTACAGATTTATGAAAGTCTTAATATTTTGACAAATGCATAAGATAGGTCGCCTATAAAATGTCGTAATAGAACCTCATTGGATTTTTGTGGAATTTTCTTTTTCTTTTTTTTTTTTTTTTATGTCAGTGCATTGAAAGTCAGGGTTGTTCTGGATGGACAAAAACATTCTTCACATTTACAATATAAACTTCCACAGAAGAAAGACACACATAGAGGTTTTGTAAGACATGAGGGGTTAAGTATTCGATGACAGAATTTAACTAAACGATATAAATTCAGCTTTTGTACAGAAGGCCCCTTTATTTGTATATTGAGGAGTTCTGCAATGTGATTTTGTCAGACTATGCAAAACTAGCCTGCCATCTATTGGACAGGTATGGACATAACATGTGTCTTGCATATAAATAATTTAACAATATATTACATTTTACATATACCAAAAAACTTGATGAAACAAGGATGAAATTACATCTCAGTAAAAATGACCTTACAATTTGTAAAACAATCAGCAGATTTTGCTAAATAAAAGTGATCATGACTGTATTTTCCTTGTGATGTTTGGATTTACCTGTGGTCAGTTTATGGTCAGTATCGTCGGTCCATGGTGCAGATTTTAGAGCACAATATGGGCTGACCTACAGAACAAACAAATATCATTTTACTCAATTTCACAGTAATAACTGGATATTTATACAATATATTAACATTGGCATTAAAGAGAACCTATTATGCCTTTCGCCATGCTTTCTTTCTCTCCATCAGTGTCAGTGTTCCTGAACTCCTGAAACGCCTCCATTAATCTTGAGTTTTCCTCCGGGAACCGACACGTCACAATATTCCTCATTATCATAATTAATAGGCAGCATAACGAGGTGGGGCCTGGTCGAGTTAGTTAGTCATGTGTTGAAACTGGCGGTTATGGTAAGGGGCGAGACATTTCCCAAACACCAATCACAACACACCGCTCCAGCCGACCAATCAGAGCACAGTGTGCTTTACAGAAGGAGGGGCTTCATAGAGACAGCAACTAAACAGAGCGTTACTGACAGACTGGGAAGAGAGGAGCCGCAACAATGGAGAATATGAGGAATAATCAACACTCAAGCAGGAAAACCTGCTCTAGTAGAGCCAGAACACAACAGCAAGAGTTTGAGAAAAGGCATAATAGATCCTCTTTAACTGAAGAGCACATAATCACCCAGAAAAACCTCCATGTGCACAACAGGCCCTTGAGAGTCCAGACGACTGCTGACCACAGTACATAAGTAGCCATTTTATGGAGATTTCACATGGTGCTCTATTGCCTGCGATACATACATGAAAATAATTCAAGCATAATTCTGTATATTACATCCTTCTGTCTCTGGTTTGCTCGATCAGAGTGACTGCCAAACGCTGTGGCTTTGAGAAAAAGAGGAATCTATTCTGCTATTTACTTTCATAAAAACACTGAAGCAGGAAAATACCTTGACACAGTGTCTGGTTGAATGATTCAGTGGCTGAATGAAGATCCCTGTTGAACGTCACTGGGTATAAATGTGTTGGTTTGTTTCTCTTCAGCTGGGCGTCTTATGGCATGTTCACAGAGCAAGACTTCTGAGACGCGTCGAGTCTACAGACATAATCCTGTCTAATCTGATTAGTGACGGGGTTACGTGCTCCTCTTGCATCCCATCAAACTAATATTGGTACCTGATCCTATTTTTGCCAAGTCCATATACACTTTATTGGCAAAAGTATTGGGTCACCCCTCTATACGCCACAGGTGTATAAATCAAGCACTAGGCATGCAGACGCTTCTACACACATTTGTGAAAGAATGGCTCACTCTCAGGAGCTCAGTGAACTCAAGCGTGGGACCGGGATAGGTTGCCACCTGTGCAATAAGGCCATTCCTGACATTTCCTCACTACTAAATATTCCACACTCAACTGTTAGTGGGATTATAACAAAGAGGAAGCGATTGGGAACAACAGCAACTCAGCCACGAAGTGAAATCCCAGAGCGGGGTCAGCGCATGCTGAGGGTCACAGTGCGCAGAAGTCACCAACTTTCTGATGTATCCAGTGTTACGGAGGGCAAAACATCCACAGAACTGCAGCACAGGCCTGTATAATATCATCTGTTTCAATACATGAATATTTACATCACCCTTTAAAAGAAAACTCAAAAATAACAAACTGCAAGACACATCACTAGTGAATATATCACAGAAACTATTACAACGGAGTTGACATGTTAAACTTTAACATTGATTTTAAAACTGTTCAAAGATAAAACATTCATGATTATGTGTCCTGCTATGAGATCCACAATGAGCAGGAAATAGGAAAGAGGTCCTTAGAGTTCAAGATGACCATAACATTGCCTGATTTATTCAGAATTATAACAAATCCTGATGGAGGACATAACTTTGATAGGCATTTTTTAATAGAAAATATAATTCAAGATTTACTTTTTGTATTGTTTGATATATTACAGATCTCTGCCTTTTTTTTATTTAAATGTATATTTTTGAATTAGTTGCATTTTTAAACACTTCGTTTGGCAGTTTTATATAGTATCCAGAATTCCTTTAGATGTACATTTTAAAGTATTTTTATTTTGATGAATTTTCTTCTCTTAACATAAAGAGGGCTTTTGTGTAATTGTATAAATATTGGTTTATCACATAAAGACGTCTTTGTTTTGATTGGCAGCCGATGCAGTGACGGACAGGGTGTTTTTGGGGACACTATTGCTCTAGTCTTGCCACTAGATGGCAGGAGTATCCTTACATATTCCTGAACTAGAAAGACTAGCCCTCATTTGTCTACAGGATGTCCAATATTCTCCTAAAATGCTGTGTCACAGTACCTGTTCATAAGCAATACACTGGACTGGTATTATGAAATAATTATCATGGATGTATGGACTAAAATATTTCCCTTTTGTGTGTGTGTGTGTGTGTGCATTCCCGTGGACACATTGTTTCTGTTAAGCAGAACCTTTTTTAATACTACTAATAATAAATTTAAGTAAATATTTGTATTATAGCACACTTTCAGAAATGCATACGGTTAACTTTACTGGTTATAACTTTGAGTAAAACTTTATTTTACAGTGTTCTTATTCCATATGTTACATTACCTTTAAATAAAGAGGAACCTAACTTTGTTATCAATGACAAGAAACGGTGGAAATAACCATATTCTGTTATTATCAGATTTACTTTTTCATTTTTTCTGTCCTTTTTTAGAGTGAGACAAACTATATATCACAGCTATATCACAAAACACCACATAATTCATCAAATCCATACAGTTTTTCTGCACAATTAAGTCTCATCAGTATTTTGAACAGTAAAAGTGCCGGTCAGACATAAGCTACAAACTTTAACTCCACCCACATGAAAAAAATACTATAGTACTATATTATAGTAAAATTACTCTAGAAAAATTGTATAGTGTTTTTGAACCATACTAGAGTAAATATACTACAGTAAATTACCAAAGTGTAGTAAATACTATAATATACTACAATTTACTGTAGTACATTTACCATAGTATGGTTCAAAAACACTACAGTATTTACTAGAGTAATTTTACTGTAATTTTACTATAAAATACTATAGTATTTTTTCATGTGGGCAGGGATGCAAACCACTCGACGCTCACCTTTTTGAGTTGATATAACTTAGCGCATGAGATTCTTAATGTAGTTCATAGGTGTGTGTGTGTGTGTGTGTAAACACAGTGAAGACAAAGAATCATCTGAACACATGTCAGCATGAGACAAGTTTACAGTTCATTTGAGAGTTTATGTAGCCTGGATGCCAGCCGAATTTAGCCCCGCCCACAACATTTGAGGTCGGGGAAATTCGGTCTGGCCTCGATCCATAGAGGAGTTATTATGCCTGAACAGAAACTGTTCGGACCAATGAGATCATCAGGGCGGGCTTTAGACGATGATGGACAGATGATCAACAGTAACGTAATCATCCACGTCATCAAAGGCGCTTTGGGTTGAATTTGCTCTTATCCTAAACGGAGAACTTGTTCGTATGCATTCACCTTCACTATTTCTCTCAGAAACGATGATCGTGTTGGGAAGTACTCTGTGTATCCTTAAATTCTTTTATTACAACACTGGCAAAGATCGTTTACACTTAAGATCTTTTTCTTCTAACGTTACTTTTTCCAAGTTCCCAAGTTTTTTTGCAATGTCCCACAATTGCTACTCAAAAAAAAAAAAATTGTTCTGTTGCCATTTGACAACTAATGTCACTCCGTTGCTCTGATTGGTTGTAGGTCTATCCAATTGAGGTCTTTCCTGGTTTGGTTGAAAGAAACTCGTCCCAATAATCACAGCCCAATGGAGCAGTATCAGACTCATATTCTGACTAGAATTGAGTATGACCACGTCAGGCTAGAGTTTATGATTATTACAAGGCCAAACTAGTGTTATTAACATTTAATAATGGTCCAGAAGTAATGCAGGACAAATGAGCAGTTCTAGATTAATTACTGAATTAATTAAGAACTATTAACTATTAAGGGTGTCACAATTTCGATTTTTTAATCTTGAACATCGAATTCAAAAATGGAATCGTCGATGCTGCCACGCCCCCATGTCACGTCCAGTTGCTTGCCAAGCTGGAAAAAAAACACACGTGTTGAAGTGCTGCGAGTCAACCTCCTCTAACCTACAGCAACTCAAAAGATAGCATGGACCCAGGAGACCCTTCAACATAACTTGAACCCCCTCCTGTTTCACTGAAACAGTGTTCATTTCATTGATCAACCTTTTTTCACAGACGAAAACAAGACGATAACTAAATAAAAACTAGTGCTGGATGACAAAAATCGACTGTCATTTTCATCAATGAATAAAAACGAGATGAAAATGTTAGGGAGGGACGATTAGGGAAGAGATCCAGTCAGAACTGATGTCCTGTGTAACGGATGCGCACATTTGAACTGTAACGTGTGGATCGAACCGCGGGGAAACCACAGAGGGAACCGCGCATCCTTCAGGCTCAAGCATCAGAACGGCTCAATCAATGCATAGCTCATATTTATGCCAGGCAATTGTTTATGAACTAATGCTGATGAATAATGACAATGTTTACTTTACAATGTTTTTGTAGTAATGTGTTTTAGACGGTTGTAACAATGCATATTTTATATCCCTCATCTGAACTTGAATGAGCATCCTGCAACTGCAATAGTAAGACATTTCAAAATAGGAGTCAATGTGTATTTAGGTATTTAATTAGTGTGCTAGAACTACGCTAAGAAATCTCAAGTAGAACGCATCTCACAGCTATGGTGATTCCCTCCATGTACAACAATGTAGGAGAAAGTTATTGAAAGTCTGAGCAGCGCACATTTAGTCGCCTTGACTACACATTGCTGGGTTATTTTGCATTTTTCAAATGACTGAAGATATAAATTATTGTTACATTATGTTGTTAATATAATTTTTTTAATTTGACAATGTAGTGTGGTACATTGTGAACAAAGGGTGAGATATAATACTGCATAAAAGTCTAAAAAATGGCATAGCAACCAGTGATTAAAAAAACGAATGTAAAAATCGAGAATTGAATCGAACCGTGACCTTAGAATCCAAAATGTAATCGAATCGAGGATTTGGAGAATCGTGACACCCCTATTAACTATATGGCAAATTATAAAGTATTATGGATTAATCACTAATAAGTCACGTGTTACATAGTCACTCTCCAAGGATAGCTATAGCCATTATTTTAATGTGAAAACCAATTAGGTGTTTTTTTGTTTTTGTTTTTTTGGATCACTTTTACTCAGGACATGCTAGCTGACAACATAGGATTCCATTCATTATGCTAAGCTAAGCTAGCAGCGATCCTGCCAAACTAAAACAATGCATGCACTGAGACAAAAAAATGCACTAGCCCACATATCTAAATGTAGGAAATATGTTGAATAAGCCCTATTTTCTAAAAACACTGGAGTGTTCCTTAAAAAAAATTATTCAGATCAAATTAGTGATGCACTGTCTCAGATCCAGACTTCATTAATGTTGGGATTAGTAATTCTTTAAAGTTTTCCATAGAGTTATTATCTTAATGAGGCTAATCTCATTCCGTAATGGTTGATTACCTGGTAAAGAACTATTATGAGCTATTTTTAGCTGAATATTGTAGGTCTGGTATACAGTAGGATGACTCGATGAGCATTTCACTGTTGCAAATGTTTTTCTCCACATTGTGGCGTGTTTGTTTATGAGTAATTCATCAATCGGCCAAGAAGCATTTGTTTGTCCATTATTACATACTATAAAGCATAACTCGACGTCTGTTTGAACAAGTCGCAATGAAAGGCTCATTTTCCATTCAGTGTGAATTCTGATGTTGATCCTGAGCTTTCGGATGAAACCGGAGAGTGAAATCACTGCGGCTGATTGTTCTGTGTAAATAGTAGTCTGCTGTGTATTTTTGGATTGTCAGAAGTGGGATGGGTGGAAAATTGTGTCCTGGTGTAAACAACAGTGTAATGTTACCATCAAAACAGGCCTCTTTAACACTGACTCTGGAGAGCGTTTATGCGTCTTAAAGTCATAGTTCACCTTAAAATCAACATTCGCTAACACTTTCCAATTTCGATAGTCCAAGCTAGACATTCTACTAACTATAAGTAACTTTGCAACTTTTACGGCTCCAAGGGTTAATAAAGGTCTTCTGAATTTAATTGATGGGTTTGTGTGAGAAAAATATCCATATTTAACACGTTATAAAGTAATATATATAGCTTCAGGCAGAACGTCTTCCATATTCAACTTGCGAAGAAAGTGTAATGCCTCTCAGTTCAAAACGCTTACACCACTCAACTTTCTGTGTAAGTTAAAATATATTATAGAGTGTACTGTATATTTGTTAAAAATATTTTAAAAAAGTACAAAAAGCCTCATGAAACACAAAAGCTTTTCTTCAAAATGCAAATTAAATTATACACAGGCAGCGACTAATGAGCACTTCATTAATTATTACTGAGCTGTCTGACCCAGGATCTGGGTAACACAAAACTAACCAAACACTGGGTTGTTACGGCTGACCCAAGATCTGTGTAACACAAAAATGACCTAAACACTGGGTTGTTACATCTGACCCTGGATCTGAGTGACAAAAAAATACTCAAACACTGGGTTGTTATATCTGACCCAGGATCTGGGTAACACAAAAACTACCAAAACACTGGGTTGTTACTCCTGACCCAGGATCTGGGTAACACAAAACTAACCAAACACTGGGTTGTTACTCCTGACCCAGGATCTGGGATATACAAAAACTACCCAAACACTGGGTTGTTACGTCTGACCCAGGATTTGAGTAACACAAAAACTACCCAAACACTGGGTTGTTACACCTGACCTGGGATCTGAGTAACACAAAACTACTCAAACACTGGGTTATTATGTCTGACACAGGATCTGGGTAACACAAAACGACCCAAACACTGGGTTGTTACGTCTGACCCTGGATCTGGGTAACACAAAAATGACCTAAACACTGGGTTGTTACATCTGACCCAGGATCTGGGTAACGCAAAAACGACCCAAACACTGGGTTATTATGTCTGACACAGGATCTGGGTAACACAAAACGACCCAAACACTGGGTTGTTACGTCTGACCCTGGATCTGGGTAACACAAAAATGACCTAAACACTGGGTTGTTACATCTGACCCAGGATCTGGGTAACACAAAAACTACTCAAACACTGGGTTGTTACGTCTGACCCAGGATCTGGGTAACACAAAACTAACCAAACACTGGGTTGTTGCTCCTGACCCAGGGTCTGGGTAACGTAAAAACGACCCAAACACTGGGTTGTTACGTCTAACCCAGGATCTGAGTAACACAAAACTACCCAAACACTGGGTTGTTACGCCTGACCCAGGATCTGGGTAACACAAAAACTACTCAAACACTGGGTTGTTACGTCTGACCCTGGATCTGGGTAACACAAAAATGACCTAAACACTGGGTTGTTACATCTGACCCAGGATCTGGGTAACACAAAAACTACTCAAACACTGGGTTGTTACGTCTGACCCAGGATCTGGGTAACACAAAACTAACCAAACACTGGGTTGTTGCTCCTGACCCAGGGTCTGGGTAACGTAAAAACGACCCAAACACTGGGTTGTTACGTCTAACCCAGGATCTGGGTAACACAAAAACTACCCAAACAGTGGGTTGTCACGTCTGACCCAGGATCTGGGTAACACAAAACTAACCAAACACTGGGTTGTTACTCCTGACCCAGGATCTGGGTAACGCAAGAACGACCCAAACACTGGGTTGTTACGTCTAAGCCAGGATCTGGATAACGCAAAAACGACCCGAACACTGGGTTGTTACTCCTGACCCAGAATCTGGGTTACACAAAAACGACCCAAACACTGGGTTGTTACGTCTGACCCAGGATCTGAGTAACACAAATACGACCCAAACACTGGGTTGTTACGTCTAAGCCAGGATCTGAGTAACACAAAAACTACCCAAACACTGGGTTGTTATGCCTGACACAGAATCTAGGTAACACAAAAACTACCCAAACACTGGGTTGTTACTCCTGACCCAGGATCTGGGTAACGCAAAAACGACCCAAACACTGGGTTGTTACTCCTGACCCAGGATCTGGGTAACACAAAACTACCCAAACACTGGGTTGTTACGTCTGACCCAGGATTTGAGTAACACAAAAACGACCCAAACACTGGGTTGTTATGCCTGACACAGAATCTAGGTAACACAAAAACTACCCAAACACTGGGTTGTTACTCCTGACCCAGGATCTGGGTAACGCAAAAACGACCCAAACACTGGGTTGTTACTCCTGACCCAGGATCTGGGTAACACAAAACTACCCAAACACTGGGTTGTTACGTCTGACACAGAATCTGGGTAACACAAAAACTACCCAAACACTGGGTTGTTACGCCTGACACAGAATCTGGTTAACACAAAAACTACCCAAACACTGGGTTGTTACGTCTGACCCAGGATCTGAGTAACACAAAAGTAACCAAACACTGTGTTGTTACTCCTGACCCAGGATCTGGGTAACGCAAAGACTACCCAAACACTGGGTTGTTACTTCTTACTAAGGATACACAAAAAACAACTCAAACACCCTACCATCCCCAATCGTTGCTTTGCTACTGATACTCTAATGAGAGTTAGCTGACATGTAGTTGCAATAGTTAGTAGAATGTCTTAAGTTGACATTCAGGCGTCATTTACTCAACTTTCACCTTTCACAATTCACCTTTGGAGTTGGGCTGGTGGATGTGCACTGATGACGTGTCTCGTGTTAAAGTGCTGTTTGCTGTTGAGCGTCTGACTCTCAGGGGTTTCATTATTTCTCTCTCCGAGCACCTGTCCGCAGAGACACAAGAGGCCATACAGGCTTTTGAATTCATAAGCAGGCGTCTTAATAAGGGTCATGTAATCTCATTCACTTCAGTTATGAATTACCTGCTTTGTTATATATGACTGAGCACTTTCATTTATTTCATTCAAAACACTTGTGTACTGTGTTTGAGCAGGGCTTTCTTCCTGTCATGGCAATTAAGTCATATTATATGACTGATATGTTATACCAGTCAACCATCGTACTGGATAATTACCATATTCATTTACAGTGGTGGCTCTAGTAAATTTGACATCCTCACCCTTACGAATGAAGTCATATTATATAGTTGTGTTAAGAGTCGATTGTTTTATTTGTGGTAATGAAATATGATAAATTGTGCCAGAATCGTTTTTTCTAGGTTGTCATACAAAGAAACAAATACAAAAACAAGCGAGAACCAACCAAATATTAATAACTGATTGTGTTGTAGTCAATATTTTTTCTGTGCATTATTTTGCATTGTAAAATCAAACCTGTAGCTGCTCTCTAAGAACACATGGATAAAAACAACCCAATTTGGGTTGTTTTTAGCCCAAGGGCTGGATAAATATAGAACACGTTTGACCCAGCAAATTGGGTTGTTTATTTACCCCAGCATAATAGGTTGATACGTTTTAATTATAATACTTGTTGTTTTTTGTTTTTTTTACTTCATACAATGTTCACAGATTAACTTTAATCCTCTAAACTTTTTTAAAATACTCCACACAACCATAATTCCTTTTTTTTCTATCATATTTTACAGCATATTTTATATTGTTTTAATACATTGCCTACATTTAAGCTTGTTTAACAAACATTATAAGTAAAAATTAAACATTAAGAAGTGTAATTGAGCAGTTTCTGTTGTCCCGTTTCCACCGTAGCGGTGCTGGATCTCGTGCCGGAGCTTGTGTCGTGTTTAGCGACATTGAAAAAGGGTGGACATTTATGAAACACATCACCCGATTACTCCCACAACTGGAAAGGCCCACCACTCTGTAATACTGTCTATTATCCTCAGCAACCACGGGCTCTGTAGAAGCAGTTTAAGAAAGACAAGTAGAGCAAAACAAAACACAGTTAGTCAATCAGTTAAAAGGAATAAGGAGCACTAGACTATGTGTCAGCTACCACATTGTCAGTCCCCTTGATATGCCGGAAGTCAAGTGCATATGATTGCAAGAAAAGACACCAACGAGTCAGTCTATGGTTTGGGCACCACAAAGAATGTAAATAGACAAGCTGGTTGTGGTCCCTACAACTAATGGATCTGACACGGATCCCACATAGACTTCAAAGGTGCTCAAAGTGCTTTACATATAGCAGGGGGAATCTCCTCAACCACCACCAATGTGTAGCACCACCTGATGATGCAACAGCAGCCATATTGCGCCAGAACGCCCACCACACACCAGCTGATTGGTGGAGAGGAGACAGAGTGATGAAGCCAATCAGTAAATGACTAGCCAATCAGTACTCTTTTTCTGAAGGACATCCTGGGATTATTAATGACCACAGAGAGTCAGGACCTCGGTTTAACGTCTCATCCGAAGGACGGTGCTCTCTAACAGTATAGTGTCCCCATCACTATACTGGGGCATTAGGACCCACACAGACACCTGGGTGAGCGCCCCCTGCTGGCCTCACTAACACCTCTACCAGCAGCAACCTGGTTCCCTTTCGAAAGGGAACTCGCGCTGCGTCGGAAAGACGCTACGGGGAAACGCCTCAGCGTGACCGGTGTCTGAATCGCTATCCAATCACATCAATCCTATTGACCGGCGACAGCCTCTGATGTCATCACCATGCGACCAGGAAGTATATAAGGGCGCCATGCAAACACAACACTATCTTCTTCGTCTTCAGGGACTGTTTGTCTGAGTTGACTATTAAAGAATGTCAAGTAAGAAATGCACAGAGAAGAAGCGCGACTTTCACAAGTGCGCGGATCCGTGTCCCAGGTTTCTCACGCCTGAGGACACACACACTCTGTGTGTTCTGCCTGGGAGAGGAGCATGCACGGACGTTCTCGAGGAGCTTCCTGTGCAAACTGTGAGCGTTTTCCCTTGAGAACGCTCCGCTCTCGTCTGGCCCTCTTCTTGAGGGAAGAAGGGCCGGCGGCTGGGGGCGGTCCCGCTCATGCCGAGGCTGAGCGGCGGCGTTTGTCCTGGGGCTCCCAGCTGGATCTGGCCCATCGGTTAGAGAAGGAGGTTGTCCTTCACGAGGCCAGATCGCGAGGGGCAGCTGTCGGAGGAGGAGCTGGAAAAAAGAAGAACTATGACTCCTCCTCTTCGTCAGCTGCAGTACCTCTACCTCAGCAAGGGATGGAAGTGGAGGTTTGGTGACGCGCCGAGGCCGAACCCTCCCAGCCATCCTGCCGTGCACGGAGCTGTTGGAGGTTATGGGAACGCCGCCGTTCATAGGCTACAGCTGCCGTGGCGGCGCGTTAGGGAGAGACCGCTCATTCAAGTCGGTTGGATGATCGGTTTCTTTCCGCCATGGCTCTCGGGAGTCTTCCATTCCTCCCCGATCTCCATGATCAGATCGCGGGGGCATGGAAGTCCCCGTATTCGGCCCGCTTCCATCACCATCAGCGGGCTAATTTCGCTGATGTGGAGGGAGTGGCCGAAGCGGGGTATGTGTCGATGCCGCCGATTGACGAGACGTTTGCGAACTATCTCGCATCTGGCCGGGCATCGACACTGAGAGCTCCCACCCTGCCGTCTAAACCGTTAAAGACGACTTCACGCTTGAATGGCAGGCCGTACGCCAGCGGTCAGGCTGCGGCGGCGTTGCACACCATGGCGGTGTTGCAAGCGTATCAGGCTGATCTGCTGAAGGATCTCGATCAGGGGGAGGGCCTGCCCCTGATGCGATGGTCGAGCTGCGCCGCACCACGATTTTGCTCTCCGGGCCACCAAGCAGACAGCGGTCGCCATCGGGCGGTCGATGGCGGCTATGGTGGCCACGGAGAGACATCTGTGGTTGAACCTGGCGGACATCGGGGAGAAAGAGAAGGCATTTCTCCTCGATGCCCCGGTTTCGCCTCTGAGCTTTCTTCGGCACCTCCGTCGAGGCGGTGGTGGGAAGGTTCAGGAGGCGGCGCGCCGGCGGCATTTAAATCATGTATTCCGCTGAGGTCCGGGGCCGCGCCCAGGCAGGCGGGTGTCCCTGGTCCGCCACGGTCTGAGGACCGGAGGCAGGACCAGCGCGCGTGAGCTGCCGCTTCTCGCGCGCCTCTGGCTCGGGTAGGCGCAGAAGAGGCGGGACACCCGGAACCGGAGGAAGGCGGCCGGTGAGAACCGGAACCAGCGCTGGCGGGGCAAGAAGTCTCCGCCCCTAGAGCGCAGGTAGAGAAGACTTCCCTTCCTCCCACTTTTCTCGCGGGCGCCTAACATCGGACGGGCGGGGCCCATGATGAGCGGATGTGAGACTCTGACGGCCCGCCTAAGCCTGGTTGGAGAGCGCCTCAGGTTGGTGGTGCACCTATACATGCTAATGGAAGAAAAAGATTATCATGGAGCACCGGAGGCGAACTGGTGATTCCCTTCTGAGAGGAATTGTTCTCTTATTACTAGGGCTCTGGCGCTTCCTGAGCGGGTTCGAGGGATTATGGATTGATCGTCGCGGGATACTACAGGGCCTGTAGTTCCTCGGCGGTGGCCGAGTTTTCTCCGCTTACAGTCCCATGGGATGTAGCGTCCTTGGGTGAGTGCTTTCCTAGCTGAAGCTGAGTGCCAGTAGCCACCGCCGGATAAAACAGTGGTTCTCTCCCTGTGGAAGATTTGACAGGTGTGTGGGGCTGTTGTGTGAACTACAGCGGGATCTATGCCCAGCTCTATGGGGCTTTGTGGGACTGGCTTCGGGTTCTGTATATTTCCCAAGCTTTGTTAGATCTAGTGCAGGCTGGCCCGGTTTGTGAGGGCGCCGCACCGGTTGGCCTAGGCAGTTTGCTAGGGGATAGGGGCGTTCCCAAATGGTTAGGTGTCCGCCCTGAGCCTGTTTTTAAATATTTAAAAGCAGTGTGTTGTGTGATCCCTAGCTCAGCCTCCTCTTGTTACAGAGTCGTCCGGAGGCCCGCCCCTTCTCTGCGTTCTGGGGTTCTAGTAATGCAGGTGGGTGTGTAGCAGAATGAACAGCGACTCAGCCAGTGGTCGTGGGCGGGGTTTTTTGCGCCCTCCGCATGCGCGCAAGCAGGCTGCTTTGCTAACCCGCTTTCCTGAGCTATTGTGGCCGCCATCTTCTGGCGGCCCCTGGCCCCGCCCTGGAGGATGTCTGGCCAGCGATCAGCATATTTATGAAATGTTTTGCTGTCTGCTCTGTATCTTCTGCTCCACCTTTTAGGGCTTGGGGTGAGCTGCACGCAACCTCGTGCTTCGTATGGTTTGGTCGGATGCTCCCTGGAAGCCGAAGCATTGCCATGGCTGACGCCTCGCATGAATGGCAGGCGGATAAACGGAACGCGGCCTCCCGAAGCAGGTGACGTAAGTTGTACTCCTTGCTTTAGAGGTTTAGGGCACTTTTGCTGAGTACACTGCTATGTGCAATGTGTTTAGGTCTATGTTGTAGGCACTGCCGGAGAGACTGCGCCATCGCATGGAGGACTCTGAGAGACCATGGGTTGGAACCAGCCCTGGTAAGGGCGTGTGAAGGCAGCCGGCTGGTAGCAGCCGGTGCCGGCAGTCTCGGCAGCGGACACCGGCGGGTAGGAGGCCTCGTTAGGCCACCCTGCGAGGAGTCCCGACATCACAGCCCGTGTGGGCCTGGGAGGATTTCCTCAACGATGTCAGTTTCAGCAGAACCTCGTCGACTAGTAGGCCCTTTTTGGCCTCCTGGGATGAGTCCCCAGGTGATAACTGTATGAATCAAAACAGTTCTTCGTCAGTTTCCGGTAGGCAGTAGGCCTGCAGACCTCCTCAGAAACTCGCTGCCGGGCAGTAGGCGCTTCTGGCCTCCCGGAGGTGGGCTGCAAGATGCCCATAGCTGGCTTGAGGGCCTGCTGTGGTAAGGAAAAAAGAGTAGCAGGCCTTGTCTAGCCTTCCCCGAGGGGTGTTTCTGGGCTTCAGTCACCAGATGACAGGTAGCAGGCCGCTCTAGGCCTCCTGAGGGTCTGCCGTGGGTCAGCAGGCCTCGCCTGGCTTCCCCTGAGAGGGTGTTCCCGGGTTTCGGTCACGGCCGGCCAGGTGCCCGTGTGCATGGTCGCCTCCGGCGACCCCACACGTGTATTTCACCGTAAGCCTCCGCAATGAGCGGGTTTCTTCCCTTGGCATGTCCCTGCCACCCCTAGGGTTAAAAGTCCACCTTCGGCTGGTACCTAGAGTTTCCCATATGCAGCCCCTGGGTCATATGTGTACTCTTAAAAAAAAAAAAAAAAAAATCAGGCCTCCTGTGGGTGAGTTCTGGTTCCCAACCTCTGTGACAGGGAGCACGGTTGCTAGCTGGGAGTACAGCTGGCACGTTCTGCTATCAGGTGGCAGGCCTTGCCGGGCCTCCCGGAGGTTCCTGGTTTCCAACGCCAAGGCAACGGGTAGTATGGACGGCTGACAGGTAGCAGGCCCTGCGGGCCTCCTGTGAGATTCACCAATGGGTAGTAGGCCTCACCTGGCCTCCCTGGGGACACATTCCTGGCCTTCAGTCACTAGACCGCTAATGGTGGGCTGCCATTAGGCGTTAGGCCTCCAGGCCGCCCTGAGACTCGCCATTACACGGGAGGCCTCTTCGGGCCTCCCCAGAGGCGAGCGCTGGGACTTCAGACGTTGCGCACGTCCAGCAGGTAGCAGGCCTCCCAAAGTAAGGCCTCCCTGAGGATGAGCCCCTGAGCTGTACGCTCAGTTGGCCGGTATATGCGCTGTTCGAGGAGTAGGCCCTCCTGGGCTTCCTTGGGTAGGAAGTTCCCGGCCTCGGTTCTGGTGACAAGCTAGCGTGGGTCGCTAGCAAGTATGGATGCCAGGTGGTAGGCCTCGCCAGGCCTCCTGGAGGCGAGCCCCTGCGTAGGGTCTCACATGCCCGCAGGAAGGAATGAGTCCTGGTCCCCACTCCTCTGGTATAGGGCCCCACGCGGTTAGCAGGTGGCCGTCAGGTGGTAGGCCGCTTTAGGCCTCCCTCAGGGAGTGAGTGCCGTTTACAGCTACCTCGATGGCTAGCTCAACTGCGGTCAGATGGCAGGAGGCTCGGCTTCCTGAGGGCGAGCCCTTGGGGCGAACACTGCAGTTAGCACGGTCGGCTTCTCGGTAATATCGGCCTCCTAGGCCTCCCTGAGGGGACGAACTGCCGGGTCCCTGCTGCCATTACACCTGGCCTCTACAGTTGCCTTTTGGGAGCGAGTTCCTGGATGGGAACACTTAACTGGCTTACGCTGACAGCTAGTGGTCACCTGCTATCAGGTTCGGGTTTTTAGCCGGCATCACCTGAAGACGGTTGCATACCCTAGCACGACGAAACGACGCTGCTGCTATGCGGTCCCTACAGGACGGGGACTTGCGTAGGTTGCCTACAGCATGGGTACCTACCGGGCAGGCCTAGGAGCTCCCCTCAAGGGAGGGTCGTATGTGAGCTTACAGCCGCCTGGGCCTGATCTGTCGGTGTAGGCCCCTCGGGGCCTCCCCAGTTAGATCGGCATGTAGGCCTGTTCGGCCTCCCGAGCGCCATAAGAGATGCGCTTGGTAGATCCTAGGATCGGCGGCTGAGCTCCCCTCGCTAGCAAGGGTCGGAAAGCACTAAGCTGAGCGCTGCTCTCCAGGATGGCCCGTCTCTGAGGTCTGGCCTGAGGCGGACACTGCCAGTCTTGCAGTCCCCAGGCTGGCCGCCTCCCCGGAGGCGCATTCCAGAGGCTCTGTTTCTCAACAGACAGGGCTGGCCGACGGAAGCGTCCACTTTAGTGAATGCCAGGTCTGGCCTCCCTGGTGGCATTCGGTGAAGGTTTTCCCGAATAGTGACTGGCTGGGGCACCTCGGGTCCCCTAGCCACATTCCTTAAAGGGACCCCTTCTGTTGAATGGGCTGGTTCCAGGCCTTTGAGCGGCCGGGGAGGACTTCATGCGGTTCGCGAAGGTGCCCCCAAGGCTTATAGCTTGGGCTTTGACCGATAGGGGATGCTGTCACTGACAGCCTGGTGTGACCAGAGGGGGAGTGGTTCAGGCATTTCAGTTGAATGTGCTTGTCCTGACAGTTGTCACTGCCAGTGGGCATGCACTCCCCTCGGCATGGAGGCGTGGGTATATCGTTCCCCGTAGCGTCTTTCCGACGCAGCGCGAGTTCCCTTCGAAAGGGAACGCCTCTGGTTACGACTGTAACCTTAGTTCCCTGAGAACAGGAACGAGACGCCGCGCCGCTTGCCATGCCATCGGGGCCTGCCTGCCCGCCAACAGTCCCTTCAGACGAAGAGGATAGTGTTGTGTTTGCATGGCGCCCTTATATACTTCCTGGTCGCATGGTGATGACATCAGAGGCTGTCGCCGGTCAATAGGATTGATGTGATTGGATAGCGATTCAGACACCGGTCACGCTGAGGCGTTTCCCCGTAGCGTCTTTCCGACGCAGCGTCTCGTTCCCTGTTCTCAGGGAACTAAGGTTACAGTCGTAACCAGAGACGTTTTCCCAGGAGGTCTCCCATCCAGGTACTGACCAGGCTCAGCCCTGCTTAGCTTCAGTGAGAAACAAGTCTTGGGCTACAGGGTGATATGGCTGCTGGCAAAGCTAATGCCTCCTTTTCAACCACAGAATAATACAGCTGATATGAATTCAACTTTTTTGAGAAGTAGCTAACTGGATGGTAAATTCCTTCCTCATCAGCCTGTAACAATACAGCTCCAGCACCCACATTTCTAGCATCTACACACAACTGAAAATAACGATCAAAGCGAGGCACTGCCAACACAGGAGTGGAAGTAAGCAGTGGTTTAGCTGCATCAAAAGCTTCCTGACAGGCAGACGTCCAAACAAAAGCTGCTTTTGCTTTCAACAGATCAGTGAGTGGGGCTACCACAGTAGAAAAAATTCCTGCAAAATCCCAGATAGGCAAGGCAAGGCAAGTTTATTTATATAGCACATTTAATACACAATGGCAATTCAAAGTGCTTTACATAGAAAATGAAATTAAAATAGTGATAAGAATTAAGAATACCACGTGTAAGACTTAAAAATAAAAACAGGATAATTAAAACAGTTGTAAAGAGAATTTTTAAAATAAGAAGACAATAGAAATATATAGTTGTAAAGATATTTAAAAAGAATAACATTATTACAGTATATATATATAAAAAATAAAATAAAAATAAAAATTAAGATGATGCATAGATTAGAATAGGTGCAATCAGTGGGACGTACAGTGGCACAGTGCTCATTCAGTAAAGGCACAGCTGAACAGATGTGTTTTGAGTCTGGATTTAAATGTGGCTACTGTTGGAGCACATCTGATCTCTTCTGGAAGCTGGTTCCAGCTGTGGCTGGCACAATAGCTGAACGCAGACTCTCCTTGCTTTGAGTGAACTCTTGGTATTTCTAGCTGACTTGATCCTGATGATCTGAGTGATCTGATGGGTTTGTATTTAATCAGCATATCTGCAATGTATTGAGGTCCTAGGTCATTGAGTGATTTATAAACAAGTAATAATATTTTAAAATTGATCCTAAATGTAACTGGAAGCCAGTGTAAAGACCTGAGGACTGGCGTGATATGGTCATATTTTCTTGTTCTGCTCAGAATCCTGGCCGCAGCGTGTGAGCTGCAGCTGTCTAATGGTCTTTTTGGGAAGGCCGGTGAGAAGACCATTACAATAGTCCACCCTGCTGGTGATGAAAGCGTGAACGAGTTTCTCTAAGTCTTGCCTGGAAACAAAGCATCTAATTCTTGCAATATTTTTCAGATGATAGTAAGCTGATTTAGTTATTGCTTTGACATGACTATTGAAACTCAGGTCTGACTCCAAAATCACACCAAAATTCCTGACTTGATTTTTTGTTATTAGACCTTTTGTCTCAAGATATGCGTTCACCTTGAGAATTTCATCTTTGTTTCCAAATGTAATGATTTCAGTTTTGTCTTTGTTTAACTGAAGATAGTTTTGGCTCATCCAACTGTTAACTTCATCAATGCATTTGCACAGGGAGTCAATGGGGCTATAGTCATTAGGTGATAGTGCTAAGTAGATCTGGGTGTCGTCAGCATAGCTGTGGTAAGCCATTTGGTTCTCTCTCATTATTTGGCTCAGTGGCAGCATGTACAGGTTGAATAGGAGTGGTGCTAGAATTTACCCTTGTGGGACTCCACAAGTCATGGATGTCCAGTGAGAATTATGGTCACCTATACTCACATAATAACCTCTTCCTTCTAAGTACGACCTGAACCATTTAAGGACCATCCCAGAAAGTCCGACCCAGTTTTCCAGCCTGTCGAGAAGTATGTTATGGTCAACAGTGTCGAATGCAGCACTGAGGTCGAGTAGCACCAGAATTGATGTTTTGCCTGTATCTGTATTGAGGCGAATATCATTTATAATCTTTATGAGCGCTGTTTCTGTGCTGTGATGTGGTCGGAAACCAGATTGAAAATTGTCAAAGTATCCGTTTGAGCTTAAGAATTTGTTCAGCTGACTGAAGACAACTTTTTCAATGATCTTGCCTATGAAGGAGATTTGAGATTGGTCGGTAGTTGTTCAATATGGAGTTATCCAGATTTCTCTTTTTCAGAAGAGGCTTAACTACTGCGGTTTTAAGGGAGTTTGGAAAATTCCCATTGAGAAGTGATGAGTTTACCACTTATAGCAGATCTGCTTCTAATCAGTTAAACACACTTTTGAAAAAAGAAGTGGGGAGTGTGTCAAGGAGGCAGGTTGATGTTTTAAGGTGCTGTACCGTTTCTTCTAAAATTTTATAATCAATTGCTTCAAAATCAGACATAGTAACTTTCCGAGGTTGTGGTCTGATCTGACTGACCCCAAAGCAACTCACGGATGGGCTGATCGCCTGCCTGATATTATTTATTTTCTCTGAGAAGAAGGAAGCAAACTCACTGCATTTGCTGTCAGAGAGCATTTCACTGGGAATGTGACTCGGGGTTTGTCAGTCTCTACAGTAGCAAAAGAGTGCGCGTGTTGTTTATGTTTCTGTTTATAATATTTGAGAAGAAGGTCTGTCTAGCCTTGCCTAGTTCCACATTGAAATCATGAAGGCTGTCTTTATAGATGTTATAATGGATTATAAGTTTTGTCTTCCGCCACATGCGTTCAGATTTCCTTCATTGTCTTTTCATTATTTGCACTGCCGTTGAGTTTCTCCAAGGTGCTTTCTGTCTGCCACTCTTTTTCTTGACTTTTTTCAGGAGCAATATCATCAATTACACTCTTAACTTTTGAGTTAAAGGAGTCAAGGAGAGAATCAACAGAGTCTGCAGATATGCTTGGTGTTAGAGATATAGCCTTCATAAATAGCTCACTAGTGTTCTCATTTAAGCTTCTCTTTTTGACAGCGACAGATCTAGCTTCAATGGCAGGAGAGATTGAAATATCAAAGAAAATACAGAAATGATCAGACAATGCTACATCCTTAACAACAATTGATGAAATGTTTAGACCCTTGCTGATAAGTAAGTCTAGAGTGTGTCCACGATTTTGTGTGGGACCATGTGCATGCTGTGTCAAATCAAAAGTGTTAAGAACAGTCATGAGCTCTTTTGTTGTACTGGATTCAGCATTGTCTATGTGAATGTTAAAATCCCCAGCAATGGCAAAACAATCAAACTCTGAGGAGATTATTGATAACAGGTCTGTAAAGTCCTCAGTAAAGGATGGAGACTATTTTGGAGGCCTGTAAACAATGATAAGCAGGATGCGTGGAGCACCTTTTAACACAATACCCAGATATTCAAAAGACAGATAGTCACCAAATGACACTTGCTTACATTGATAGACATCTTTAAAAAGAGCAGCAATACCCCCACCTCTTCTAAACGCTCTGGACATACTCATAAAAGTAAAGTTAGGAGGGGCTGTTTCATTGAGGACTGTTGCACTGCAGTTTTCTTCAAGCCAAGTTTCATTTAGAAGCAAAAAATCTAGGTTGTTTGTGGTTATTAAGTCATTGACTAGAAATGATTTTTTCTTAAGTGAACGGATATTTAAAAGTGCTAACTTAACAGTACTAATTTTTTCCCCCACAGTAATCTTAGTTTGACATGGAATAGGCAGCATATTAGATGGGTTTGCTATATGGTCTGAGAAGGTCTTACACTGTCTATCACGTAACAGAACAGAAATAGAGAAAGAGACAGGCACACTGGGTTCCCGCTCGTTCTGTAAACATTTGATAAAGTTACTGTTATCATGGCGGGGACCCAACACAACCAGAACCAGATAGTAACCTACTAACCCCAAAAAATGCATCAACTCCTTCTTAGCAGTAGGAGAAGGAAATTGATCAATGGCCTCAAACTTGGCATGAATTGGCGCAAAGCTCCTTGTCCAACTACCTTACCTAAGTAAATCACAGTGGCCTTGGCAAACTCGCATTTAGCCAGATTTACTGTCAGGCCAGCCTCTTCAAAAAGAGAGAACAGGTCTGCGATATGCTGCTCCCGTGAATCATTCAAAACCTCTACGTCATCTGAATAGATAAGCTCCTTCTATCCCAAAAACAACCTTATTCATAAGTCGCTGAAAGGTTGCAGGCGCATTTTTGAGGCCAAAACTCATAACGTTATAAGAGAATAACCCCTCCAATGCAATAAAAGTGGAAATCTCTTGAGCTCCTTTGGTCAACGGCCAATAGCCTTTAAGCAGATTGAATTTGCTTACAAATTTCGCCACCCCAACCCGATCAACATAATCCTCAATACGAGGCATTGGAAATTAGTCAGGTTTTGTTACTCCATTTATTTTTTTACGATAGTACGTGCAAAACCGATAAGTTCCATCAGATTCATTGACAAGCAAACACGGAATTACGGCACCTCCAACTGGAAAATAAAGGTTGTCTAATATCATGATCCAGTATATACTGAACTTTCCAACTGTTTATTTGGGGACACGTGATAAAAATTCTGATGAATGGGTTCCCAATTCCCAACATCAATATTGTGTGTGATATGTGTACGTGAAGGTACATCACCAAATAAAGAAACATGATGATTAATAATGTCAATCAAATCATTACATTTATCATCAGGCAAATGGGGCATCATTTTATGCAATTTTTAAGAGTATCTGAATTTAGACGTCCCAACTGTACTGTATCCTCTGGAAAAGAAGCTCTATCTATTCCCCCCATAAGAATAGGCAAAATTCCCTCAACTACTAGGGTAGGTTTCACCTCATCGTCTAAATGGACTGCATTTATATAGCGCTTTTAACAGACCCTTGGCCATCCAAAGCACTTTACATCGTGAGTTACATTCACCCATTCATTCATTCATTCATACACCGACGGCGGTGTCAGCCATGCAAGGCGCCATCCACCTCGTCGGGATAGCTTGTTAGGTGTCTTGCTCATGGACACCTCAATACTTGGTCAGGTGGAACCATGAATCGAACCACCAAACTTCTGGTTTGTAGACAACCTACATGAACCACTGTCTAACTTCTTGTGAGAACGACAATAATATGGCTTCAACAAATGAATATGACACAATCGAGTAGACTTTGTCTCTCTGGGGTTACAATCAAGTAGTTTAAGTCAGTAACTTGTTTCTCTACCACATACGGACCTGGAAACTGAGCTTTGAAGGGTGATCCCTCCACAGGTAACAGAGCCAACACCTGATCACCAGGCATGTATTTCCTTTCCTCAGTTCATCAATCGAAAATCGTCTTCATGCGCTTTTGCGAAGAATGCAGTTGTTCTTTTGCCACCTTACCTGCTTCATATAATCTACATATAATTCACATAACGTATCAAGTTTTTAGGGGGTGAACTTTCAATCCACTGGTGTCTAAGTACAGACAGTGGTCCCCGAACTGTATGTCCAAACACCAAATCGTTGAGACTAAATCTAGTACTTCCCTGACATACCTCACGTGCTGATAACATCAACCACGGCAATCCTTGTTCCCAATCACCTTCCATCTCTGTACAAAAAGAACGCAGTAAAGACCCCCTGGCTTTGAGCATGATAAGCAGTAGCTTTATTGTGCTTAATGTGTAGTAGTTTCAAGACCTGAGAAGTGAAATTAGAACCTTAATCACTTTGCACAATACTCGGAATACCAAAAATAGAAATTAACTGAGTCAAGGTTTTCACCACTGATTTTGCAGTGAGTGTAAGGAGAGGATATGCTGCAGGATACCGTGTAGAGGCACACATCACCATGAGCAAATTAATGCTACCCAACTTTGATCAGGGCAACGGGCCTGCACAATCAATAATCAGGTGCTCAAATGGCGGACTGACAGCAGATATAGGAAACGGTGAACCTGATTTCACCAAGTACAATGTGTTCCTGGATCATCATCAGTTTACAGTTTATATCAAGCTTCTTCTTACCAGGGTTAGGTGCTTCTACATCAGTGTTATTCACCTATTATTTTCCTCAGATTTTTTAGGGATAAGTTATGGGTAGGATTAGGTTTAGGGGTAGGGATATAGTTAGGACTACATTTTCAGACAGGAATGTTGCTCAAGGATCAACAACATATGTTGACCCAGGACCATGTCTTACTTGGCAAAATCATGCCGTGCATAGGAAACAATGGCGCAGGTTTGATATTCTGATTTGGTTTACCTGTTTGTTAGCAGTTATGACATGTCTTGATATACTGTAACAAAAAAAAAGTGACAAAGGATTCTGTGATAGGCTTTTTCTACCCCTAAAAGACCTGCAAGTTTATCATGAGACATCTGCAATACCAGTGAACAATATTTCTCTGGAATCACCACATGCATGATAGGATCTCCAGCAAAATCCCTCCCATGAGGAATCCATTTCCTTACTAACATTCCATCCTGCAAAAAGTAACCATTTGCAACAGTCCTAATTTCATCAGAAGAATTAACAATTCTCAGACAATTGATGGAGAGAAGAATCAAGCTTTTGCTCCTGAATCAATTCTGAAGGAGAAACAGAAAAGTCATCAGGCAAAGAGAATGGTTTGACTACATCAGAATCAGAATGTTACTCATCTGAAACATAATTTATTCTGCCTTCTCTTATCATGTCCAAGTGGTATTTCTGCAGCTCTATATTTGTCTGTTCATTTCTAGATTTTTCATGCTCTATTTCTAATTTTAGACGCTCCTGTTCAAGCTGTAACAGCAATAACCTTTCTTATTGTTCAGAAGTTAAAGAGCCAACATGTGGTTTAATTTGACTAGCAGTAGCTGTACAGGTCCTTCTAAAAAAAATAGCATATTGTGATAAAAGTTCATTATTATCCATAATGTAATGATAAAATTAAAATTTCATATATTTTAGATTCATTGCACTCCAACTGTTATATTTCAGGTCTTTTATTGTTTTAATACTGATGATTTTGGCATACAGCTCATGAAAACCCAAGATTTTTCCCTTTAACCCTCAAAAATTTGCATATTTCATCCAACCAATAAAAGAAAAGTGTTTTTAATACAAAAAAAGTCAACCTTCAAATAATTATGTTGAGTTATGCACTCAATACTTGGTGGGGAATCCTTTTGCAGAAATGACTGCTTCAATGCGGCGTGGCATGGAGGCAATCAGCCTGTGGCACTGCTGAGGTGTTATGGAGGCCCAGGATGCTTCGATAGCGGCCTTAAGCTCATCCAGAGTGTTGGGTCCAGCGTCTCTCAACTTTCTCTTCACAATATCCCACAGATTCTCTATGGGGTTCAGGTCAGGAGAGTTGGCAGGCCGATTGAGTACAGTAATACCATGGTCAGTAAACCATTTAACACAAAAACTACCCAAACACTGGGTTGTTACACCTGACCTGGGATCTGAGTAGCACAAAAACTACTCAAACACTAGGTTTTTACGTCTGACCCAGGATCTGGGTAACACAAAAACTACCCAAGCATTGGGTTGTTACATCTATGCTGCTACACAACTAAAATTTTGTTTTATTAAAAAATTAAAATATTTCTACTTTTTAATATATCTAATATGGTTATTATTACATTCATTAGTAATTATATTCTAGCTCATACAGATAAACATGCGGTTGATTCCCAGGAATTGTATGAACCTCAAATGCAATGTACAGTAAGTCTCTTTGGAAGTGTATGAAAATAAAACTATCATTAATTGTGATTATACATTTATATTAGTCTTTTATTTATTTAAAGAGCAATGTAATGATTAAAGTTAAATGGAAAGTTATTTGCCTGTGTCTTAGACCTGACCATGTAATTTGATTGTAGTTTCACTGTAGTTCAAGAACATGCCTTTGTCCGGATTGAAGTGCAGTAATTATGAAAATAAGAGCTGCGATGCAAACGTGTCCCCTGCTTGCCGAATGGAAATGCAAAGCCAAATATTTGAGAGCAAAATTTTACAGATGACAAATACATACTTTATTTCCACCTGCTCACTACAAATCAAGGGCTTATTTCTGGTCATTTCATTTTCTTTGAACAATTTTTCCTTCTGTTGATCTTTAATTATTTGATGAATCCTATTATAATGTCATGTTGATGTTTAATAGTCTTTGCTATTTTTCTGACAGTTGGGTCAAGTTTTAAATCTAAATGACAGGGTTGGGTAAGATGTGCCATAATTTACTTATGCTGTGCTCCAGTCAAGGGGAAAGGATGCAGAAATAAATGTACATGTAACGCGCATGGGTTTTCATCTAACTTTAGTTCTCTTACCCAGCGCTGTTCCGCGGGTTCTTGTCTTCGTTCCTTTTACTAGGGTAATCACCACTGCACTGTAGGGAGGACACTGACAAGGAGCTCCGGTGATGACAACACTTGTTTATTGAACAATTAAGAGAATGGCCGCAGCAGATTAAAGGGTGCATCTCATCTCTCCTCTTCCCCTCTACTCTCACCTCTGCCCAGATTGATTTCTCCCATGATCTAAATCGTGGGGCACAATCTCGCGATATTATCCCACATCCTATTGATAGAACATTTTAACTCTTAAATTCCACTTCCTACATAATACTCCCTTACCCAACAAGAAATGTCCTCATTTCTATAACGTAGTCCTTAAGACAACCACCATTTTTTTTTAATAAAATGCTTGAATAGACCCCTAAAAGCAACAATATACTTTTTTTTTTTTATATATATATATTCTAAATAAAGATTCACATTGATTCAACTTTGCACCTGATATAAAGAACACATGAGAACAAAGAACATTTAGCAAATCAGTAAAGTGCAAAGTCCTTCAAATGGTAAGGCAACCGCCGTGTCCTGGGGAGCACATCCCGAGTAGACACTGGAGTGTCAGGAACCTCATAAGCACCTGTTGACGGTCCAGCTACGGTGTGCACAGTGTTAAAGGAAGCAGTTCGGGGTTCAGGGTAACATGGCTGTCCTGTGCATTTTGAGTAAAGCTGGAGGGTTGTGGGGTGCTGGGTTATTGAATGTGAGGTTGTAACTGGGGCAATGGTGTGGGCTCCAATGGAACCTGGGGGGTAGGATGTCCCGGTGGCATCGTAGTGGGAGGTGGGAGGAGTCCTGGTAATGTATTCAGGGTATTCGGCTTAACAGGGGAGGAAGGGGGAGTAAGGGCATGCGTGTTCTTTGAGTCTGTGATGTAAGGTTTCATGCGATTGTAATGAATGATTTTTGCTTTTGCACAAGGTCTGGATACATCCCGTACTTCAAAATTAACAGGGGTGGAAATACCAGAGGGGCATATTGGTTGTAAAATCTCATAGGGGCCCACCCAACGTGGACACAGTTTGTTGTGTCGGTGGGCAGGATCGTTCACTAGCACCAAGTCACCACGTTTATAAGGAGTGTATTTTAAATGACGATCGTAGTTCAGGCGTTGTTGTTCTTGCGCCTTGTCTCAGTAAGCAGTTGCAGAACGGTAAGCAGAGGTCAATCTTTTGCGCAGCTTGTTAGCATATGCTGCTGGTGCTGCTGTCGCTGTACTAAGAGCATTATTATCCTGGAGCAGTGTGTCCAGGGAAATGCGTGCCTCACGGCCATGAACCAAAAAGAAGGGTGTCAATCCCGTACTAGTGTGCTTGGTGGTGTTATAAGCCAATGCCACCTGCGGGAGGTGTTCGTCCTACTCTGTGCCCGATGCGAAAAGATGTTTGGAAAGTTCATCTTTCAGAGTACGATTAAAGCGCTCAACGGCCCCGTCGCATTGGGCATGATAAGGGGAGGTACGAAGCTTCTTGATTGATAGCAAGTTACAAAGGTGCTTTATGAGATTGGATTCAAACTGTCTGCCCTGGTCAGAGTGTAGGGCCTCAGGGACACCATGTTGTGGAATGTAGTGGTCAAAGATGCAGCCTGCTACTGAGACAGCCGTTTGATCCTTCAGTGGGTAGAGGTTGACGAACTTTGTGTACAGGTCCATCATTACTAGAACATAACGGTTACCCTTGGTAGAAATTGGCAACTTTGTTATGTCTGCGGCCACTATTTGAAATGGACGGTCAGGAGAGATTGGAATGAGTGGTGCCTGTGGTCGGGGTACAGGAGAACGCCTTGACTGACAAGCAGCACATTGGGAGCAATGTTTGGCAATGTCTGACGACATGTAAGTCCAGTAAAAGGACCGCATGGATCTGTCCAACGTTTTGGCCAAACCATAATGACCCACTGCAGGGTGTCCATGGACAT
This sequence comes from Gobiocypris rarus, assembly GCA_023029165.1. Lineage (NCBI taxonomy): Eukaryota > Metazoa > Chordata > Actinopteri > Cypriniformes > Gobionidae > Gobiocypris > Gobiocypris rarus. The sequence goes on along the minus strand of CM040926.1, from coordinate 2,314,301 downwards.
GACTGAGGATCTCAGGAATCAGCGGTGTAGGAATGACAACTTGTAAGGCATTGCCACCTAAGGAATTGCGTGAATGTCTGCATAACACTCCATTATGAATGACGAGGCGACTTAACTGTGCCCAGAGTTTTCTGAGGTATGATGAAGCGTCACGTAGCCTCCATAAGGGGGGTCTACGTCCTGTTTCCATCCAAGAGAGAACTACAGCTAAATCTGGGTCTGACTTTTGTTGTCCTATGATGTTCCAATTACTTTGGATTTGAACCAGATTTGATGTTGTGTGGTTTGGAACAAGCATGGGCAAAGGGGCATTTTTGTCCGTGGGCAATGTTTGGAAGTGTGCCGACATCGGTTTTGCCTCCAAAGCTATTGATGTGGTCTGAGTTGCTGCCGAGACAGTAGATGTGTCACTCCGACGATACCTGTCCAGTTCCAGAGGATCGGTCTCTGGCCGCCTAGACATGGCGTCTCCATTAAGGTGTTTGGCTCCATTACGGTGAATGACATGCCAGTCATAAAGCTCCAATTCTATAGCCCAACGTGCTCGTCTACCTGTAGGGTCATGATCTAAAGGAAGTTTCTTGAGACCAACCAAAGGCTTATGATCAGTAACAATGGTGAATGGATGACAAGCAAGATAGTGTCGGAAATGACGCACTGACCATACAATGGCATAAAATTCCCGATCAAAGGTAGACCATTTTCTTTCAGAGGCGACAGCACATGGCTGGCATATGCAATGACATGCTCTTTTCCTTCCAGTTGTTGTGAGAGAACAGAACCCAGTGAATGAAGGGAAACATCAGTGTAAAGAATGAAGGGATTTGAAAAATTTGGAAATGCCATAATTGGTTGTGACGTCAGTTCCTGCTTCAGTACACTGAAAGCTTCGTTTGCTTCTGCCGACCAAGAGAATGATACTCCTTTGTGTGTGAGTTGGTACAAGGGTTCAGCTGTGCGTGCAAACTGTCTAATGAATCAACGATAGTATGAGCACAGACCCAGGAAAGCCCTGACCTGCGTGGCTGATGTTGGAATTGGCCATGTCTTGACTTTGTCTATGTTAGCTGGGTCTGGCTCGACACCGGCACTCGAAACACGGCGGCCCAGGAAAGTAAAAGAAGAACATGCCAGATGACACTTGGACGGCTTAAGTTTGAGTCCAGCTGTACGGAATCGCTGAAAAACTTCACGCAGATGCTGAAGGTGTTGTGGGAAATTAGCACTGTAGATGATAATATCGTCTAAGTAGATTAAACAAATACTCCAATGCAGACCCCGAAGTACAAGCTCCATTAAGCGCTGGAAACTGGGCGGGGCATTTGAAATTCCCATTGGCATCATACGGAATTGATATAGGCCTGTACCAGTGGAGAAAGCCGTTTTTTCTTTGTCGTCAGGATTGAGTGGTATTTGCCAGTACCCAGCAATTAAATCAATTGTGCTAAACACTCTGGCCCCAGAAAGTCTATCGAGGGTATCATCCACCCGAGGAAGAGGGTGTGAGTCTTTGATTGTGACGTCATTGAGACGTCTATAATCTACACAGAACCGGTGTGTGCCATCCTTTTTCTGTACAAGCACAACTGGAGCTGACCACGGACTGTGAGATTCCTCAATGATGTTGTGGTCCAAAAGCCTCGACACCTCTTGTTGTAATACTGCTTGAGTAGCTGGTGACGTTCTATAAGGGCGCAGTTTTATTGGAGCAGCGTCACCCGTGTTGATACTGTGTGCAATCAGATTGGTTTTCCCATAGTCATGAGAATGTGAGCTAAAAATGTTAGCGAACTCTGTCAGCAGGCTTTTAAGCTGTGCCTGTTCTTCTGCGTTTAAGTGTGTATCCTCCAAATGCACCTCAAGCACTGGATGGGCAGCTTCTGTGGAAGTAGTCACAGCTGAGACTAAGGCATACTCATCAAGTGTACTGCCAGTGACAGAGAAAATCTGACCTAATGGACATCCAGCCTCAAGAGAGACCGTTTCGTTAGTCGGGTTAACCACTCTAACAATGCCCCTCCCCTTTTGAACTGATGTCAGTGTTCGAGCAACGCCTAAAGTCACTAATGGAGGGGGCTGAGGTTCAAGTATACCAACATACATGTCTGTGAAAGGATTCGCTACACCATTGTCTCTGACAGAAATTGGGATTGCCATCTCTGACATAGGCGGAATGGTCACCTGAGCGACGCTGACAGCAGAACTCTGTACTGGAATCAGTGATTGGGGTGGTGAAAGAGGAACTGACGTGTTATACATATTCTGGAAGAAGCTTTAGGTGTCAGTGCGTCCACTGTAGAAGCATTAGTTTTGGCTCTCCAGAAAGTAACTTTTACTGAGATGTCACAGCACCCTGTTCGCATCGGTAAGAAAGGCGTAACCATACCTGCTGGACAGATCCGGGAAGTTAAGTGTCGGATTCGAGGGTGGTCCGGTAATGGAACAATGCTGTTTCAGCCTACTGGTGAAAATGACTGCATTGAGGGTTTAGAGCTGTTCCCAGCATTAGTGGATGTTCCCGGTGGATTGTCAAAATGTGTCAAAATTCCAGTCCAGAACCCTACTAAACATGCTATTTACCTGCCACAGAGGACAATTCTCGGAAATCTCGAAGATATTGTTGATCTCAAACCCCTTCAGCAGCCCATTGCTAGCCCAGAGTCCAGGTGCCAAGATACTCCCCGATCATGCTCGGCTCAGTTAAGGACTGATGACCTAAAAAAATCAGAGAAAGACAGGAACCCTTCTGTGCATCCACTTAAAGATAAATGGCACCCTCCAGTCGACTTGTCACATCTGGCAGAGGAGGAACAGAAAATAGTCAGAGGAATGCTATTTGATCAGTCTGATGTATTTGCTAGGGATGACACAGACATTGGCTGCATTCCTGACTTACAGCTCCAAATCTGTTTAAATGATGATACACCAGTCCAGAAGTCCTACAACGCCGTCCCAAAGCCTTTGTATAGAGAGGTTAAGGAATATGTTCAAAAACTTCTTGATCATGGGTGGATTCGGAAGTCTACATCACCTTACTCCTCCCCCATGGTCTGTGTTAGGAAAAAAGATCAGAGTCTTCGACTTTGTGTTGACTTTCGCGGACTAAACAGTAAAACCATCCCCGACCGCCATCCTCTGCCACGTATACAGGATCTGTTAGATAACCTGGGAGGCTACTCGTGGTTTTCCATACTAGACCAAGGCAGTGCATATCACCAGGGCTTTGTTGAAGAGAACTTCAGAGTCCTGACAGCTTTCAGCACGCCTTGGGGATTGTATGAGTGGATTCGCCTTCCCTTTGGCCTGACTAACGCACCAGCAGATTTCCAAAGGTGCATGGAAGGTGTGTTAAATGGTCTGAGGGATGAATACTGTTTTCCATACTTAGACGATGTTCTCTGTTTTTCCAAAACCTTTCAGGACCACCTCAAAGACTTGCAGAGCGTTTTCTGCCGCTTACGGGAGCATGGCGTGAAATTGCGTCCAAAAAAATGTGAACTGTTTAAACATCAGGTGAGATATGTGGGGCGTCTAGTTTCAATGAGGGTGTTCAAGTTGATCCCAAAGATCTGGAAGCAGTGCTGCAATGGAAGGAAAAAGAACCAAAGAATATGGGAGAAGTTAGAGCTTTATTGGGCTTTTTGGGCTACTATCGATCATTTATTCAGGATTTTTCTAGAATAGCTCGCCCACTGTTTAAGCTTCAAGAGAATCCTGTTGAGTCTGAAGAAAGACATGTCAAGACTGGGGCGACCAAACAGAGTGTTAAAAATGGTCAGTTGCCATCTAAAACACCTGTTCAGTGGACTCCTGAACACAGTGTGGTTGTTACTCACCTTGTCGATATGTTGACCTCCTCTCCTATCCTGGCATACCCAGACTTTGATTTACCTTTTGTTCTTCACACTGATGCATCCAATTAAGGTCTGGGGGCGGTACTCTATCAGGAACAAGGGGGTAAATTGCGTGTAATTGCCTATGGCTCAAGAACACTCACACCTGCTGAGAAGAATTATCACCTTCATTCCAACAAGCTTGAGTTCCTTGCCCTAAAGTGGGCCATCTGTGATAAATTTCGTGACTATCTATATTATGCCCCCACGTTCACAGTCTTCACAGATAATAACCCACTTACCTATATTTTGAGTACTGCCAAATTGAGTGCTGTTGGGCATCGATGGGTGGGTGAGTTAGCTGACTTTTACTTTACCATTAAATACAGGCCAGGCAAAACCAACACAGATGCTGACACCCTATCACGGTTCCCAGTGAAGTTTCAGGATCACATCAGATAATACTCTGAGTCTTTACCTCCAGATGTTATTTCTGCCATATGGCAGGGAGATAAAGTAAAGAGAGAAAAAGAAGTACCATGGGTTGCGGCCCTTCAGCTGGGTTCCATTGATGATGTTTTTCCTGCCAGTCCAACCGTGATTCCTCCCGAAGACATTCAAGCTGCACAAAAAGAAGACTCTTCCATCTGCGACGTAATTACAATGAAAGAGAAAGGATGGAACCCTAATCACAAAGACAAGAGACAAATGCATCCAACCACACAACGACTGATACATGAATGGAACAAACTAAGACTTGACAAGGGAATATTGTACAGACAGACAGGACAACGTAGGCAGCTGGTTCTTCCTAACTCCCTCAGGCCTCTCGTGCTCAGACACCTTCATGATGACATGGGGCATGTTGTAGCTGACAAAGTTATCCATCTGGCAAGGCAAAGATTTTATTGGCCTTTCATGCAGCGTGACATAGAAGATTATGTCATCTGTCAATGCCCATGCATCAAGCAAAAGCGACCTACTCTTCCTGAAAAGGCACCAATTCGCTCAATTACAACTAGTGTCCCATTTGAGCTACTGTCTGTTGATTATTTGCACCTTGAACCAAGTAAAGGAGGCTATGAGTATATCTTGGTTCTAGTAGACCACTTTACTCGTTTTGCCCAGGCCTACCCTACGCGGACCAAATCGGGCAAAACAGCTGCAGAAAAGATTTTCTCTGACTTTATACCACGCTTTGGTTATCCACAAAGCTTCATCATGATCAGGGCCGGGAGTTCGAGAATAACTTGTTCCAACAACTTCAGCAACTGGCTGGCATTACTCATTCTCGAACGACCCCTTATCATCCACAGGGGAACCCCGTTGAGCGTCTGAATAGAACATTGCTCCAAATGCTCCGAACACTAGCAGAGGAAAAAAATCAGAGTGGAAAGAACATTTACCACACATAGTCCATGCGTACAACTGTTCAAAGCATGAGGCTACGGGCTATTCACATTTTCTACTCTTTGGGAGAGCCCCCCGGTTGCCCATTGATTTGCTCTTTAACCTTGAATCTGAGTCACAGACTGAAACCCATCAGGAATATGCACGAAGTGGGCTTCCGAATGCAGGAGGCATAAAAATTGCTTCTGAAAATAGTAAAAAGAGTTCTGCAAAAGGGAAAAAATACTATGATCGTGGTGTCCGAGGAATCGTGCTTCAGCCAGGTGATCGTGTGCTTGTCCGCAACCTGTCAGAGAGGCGGGCCAGGAAAACTCCGCCCTTACTGGGAGAAAAAGTTCACCTTGTTGTCGAGAGGATGGGAGACAGTCCTGTATATCGAATTCAAGCTGAGATTGGGGACCGCACTCTTCGTGTACTGCACCGCAATCTCCTTTTGCCTGTGAACGATCTGCCTCTTGAACATGATGGTCAGGATAATCAGACACAGAAACGACAAAGACCGAAACAACCCTGTATGAACACCTGGTATCGAGTGTCTGACAACCCTGAGAATGAAGCAAGTGATTCTGGGGACGAGGAAGGATTTGCATGTAATCCCAGATTAATACCAGTGTATGAAAGGAAAAGAGTAATTTCCAAGCAGTCTCAGGGTGAGCCACACAGTTATCTTCGGGTAGCAGCACCAGAGTTTCACCCGGTACACAACAGAGCAGAGCAAGATAACCTTGAGACATGTGAGCAGCACCCTCGGTTTGTGACACCAGAACCGGCACAAGCTCTGACAGACATGTTGCCACTTGTGGAACCTCAGGAACAATTGGATGACTGCAGGGTTAGAAGTGATGAGGATACTGAAATGGGAGCACAGCAGGTTGCACAGCCAGTAAATGATGAGGACGTCATCCTGCGCAGGTCTATACGTGCAGTAAAGCCAAAGGAAGTGTTTACATACAATCAGATGGGCCAACCTACATACCAGACCTGGAGACCAAGAGCCAACGCAATGCATGCTTGTGTTCTTTACCCAGCCCAGACTTACCCTGTACTACCTGACATACACCACTACCCAGTTCCAGTAGTATGGGCATTCTAAAAAGAAAAGTAAAGACATAAAAGGGTATAAGACGCATTTCATTCTAAAACATATTCTTTAAGAAACAACCTCAGTTTTAGATGTACGGAGACATCTCTAAAAGCAGGTGAGAGTGTAAGGGGTTGAGAAAAGGGAATATATAAGTTGATCCCCCCCCCACCAATATTTACACATTTCCTAAAGTTTTATTTTTTTTCCCCTTTTCACAAAAGGAGAATTTTTCTATTAAGACCTGAGTTAATGCATAACATCTTCGTGGCACTACGCCACCACACCACTAGATGGCGCATTTTGCGCATATGAAAGACGCGAGAGAGTTACTTCCTCCAGTTCCACGCGCTACTTCAAATCGCTCAGTAATAAACTGACTGCCTCTGTGGAAAGACATAACTTCTGTCCTCTCGTGTTTTTCACAGGTATGAATATCATTCAGTAAAATGTTAATTTCATTGAACTTGGGTAAATCAACAAGTGTTATGCATAGATTTTAAGTGAGTTGGAAAGTGTATTTAATCTAGAAAAAGAGTTTTAATGCACAACAGATTATAAAAGCAGCTATAGAGTGAGTTTAATCGTATTTCATGCATTGTTTATGTTGGTTTTCATTAGAAAAATGTTTATCATGCTGAAATATTGAGTTTGTCATAAAATCTTGTTTAAAAGTGTTTTAGAGACGTTTGAGAATTATGTTTCTGAGAGCATGTTGTATTCTCGTTCCAGTCGCCATTTTGAGTGGTCAGCACATGTATTTTTTTCTGTGTGTGCATGAGTTAAATAAGAGACGAATTATATCAAATGCATACAGCAAGTGTAATGGCATCTAATGTATTTTCTTCTGGAATCTGATCTTTACCACTTTCTGGTCTCTTGATAAATGTTTTTTGTGCATTTTGACACTTTTTGGTATTATACAATATCTGATTATTATTGTAAATTTATGCAAGATAAACAAGCGTCCCAACAGAAAACAAACCAACCAGCGCTGCCACCAGTGTAACGCGCGTGGGTTTTCGTCTAACTTTAGTTCTCTTACCCAGCGCTGTTCCGCGGGTTCTTGGCTTCGTTCCTTTTACTAGGGTAATCACCACTGCACTGTAGGGAGGACACTGACAAGGAGCTCCGGTGATGACAACACTTGTTTATTGAACAATAAAGAGAATGGCCGCAGCAGATTAAAGGGTGCATCTCACCTCTCCTCTTCCCCTCTACTCTCACCTCTGCCCAGATTGATTTCTCCCGCGATCTAAATCGCGGGGCACATTCTCGCGATATTATCCCACATCCTATTTAAAGTGATAAAACATTTTAACTCTTAAATTCCACTTCCTACATACACATAATATGATGTATGATGCCTGCAATTGACTAATCTACAACTAAGCAATCCCCACATTTTTCGTGGAAGTCTTTACAAAAGAAATCTGGTAACAATTTATTCAATAGTCCACTTTAGACATATTCTACTGACTATAATTTACTTTGATACTACATGTTGCGTTCATCCAATCAATAACACTGACACCGCAAATGTGCAAAAATGGACGTTAACCCAGGGTTTAGAAATGTACAGAGTGAAATATTATCTCATGAATACCCAGGATTAATTGTTAACCCTGGGTGAATTATGAGCAGGGTGAAACATGAAGATAATCCTGGATTACCCAGAGTTACCCAGATTACTGACTCAGGGTTAATTAGTTCAAGTATGAAAAGCCCTATTGTGTGTACTATTAAGGCCCTGATATACTTCAAGTGAAATCGAAGAATGAATGTGATGTCCTTTTGAACAAATCAGGCCAAAACGAAGTTCGTTTTGAGTTTGTTTTGGGAGTTCGAAACTTTCCAGAAAAGCACTACCATTGGTCCGTTGTGATGATGTAATATGTGGGTGTGGCTCTGAGGCCCCGCCTTCTTTCACATGGAACTCTTCTCCAGTTCATTTCTCCCGTTCAGTCGGTCGAGGTCAGACGTCCGTGAGTGAAAACATGAACACACTGGAGAGCTGCTTTACAGTAGAAAATTAAGTTGTATTTCTGATGAAACAAGACACTGGCTCTATTGTTATCTATTGTATAAAGCACTATATAAATAAACGTGACGTGACTTTACCAGAATGATGAATTGCAGAGCTTGTGCAAACATATCCACATTGATATGATCAGATGCTTTTCTTATGCTTTATTAAAATGCTTACTGATTTCTCAATTTTGTTGTGTGTTTATTTTGTTATTGAGAGGAAAGCATGCAACGCATATTTACATATTCATCTAAATGCTGCTCTATAGTCCGCTGACAGTATATTACGGCACTTTTAGACAGCACAAATCTTTTAAGATTAATAATTTTTTCTATCCAAATCCTGGGTTGAGCCCTTTGGGTCATTTTTTTGGGTTATTTTTCAGTGTTTGGGTAGTTTTTGTGTTACACAGATCCTGTGTCAGACGTAACAACCCAGTGTTTGGGTAGTTTTTGTGTTACTCAGATCCTGGGTCAGACGTAACAACCCAGTGTTTGAGTAGTTTTGTGTTACTCAGATCCTGGGTCAGACGTAACAACCCAGTGTTTGGGTAGTTTTTGTGTTACCCAGATCCTGGGTCAGACGTAACAACCCAGTGTTTGGGTAGTTTTTGTGTTACCCAGATCCTGGGTCAGACGTAACAACCCAGTGTTTGGGTAGTTTTTGTGTTACCCAGATCCTGGGTCAGACGTAACAACCCAGTGTTTGGGTAGTTTTTGTGCTACTCAGATCCTGGGTCAGACGTAACAACCCAGTGTTTGGGTAGTTTTTGTGTTACTCAGATCCTGGGTCAGACGTAACAACCCAGTGTTTGGGTAGTTTTTGTGTTACTCAGATCCTGGGTCAGACGTAACAACCCAGTGTTTGAGTAGAGTCTCCTCTCGGGTCTTTTCACGTGATGGAAACGCCCGATGTCTTGCATTAAATGTTATGATATTATTCAAAAAGATACAGAATATATATACTTAGGATGTTAAATTATGTTCTCAGAACTGTACACTGATTGTTTATGTACAGGTTATGGAGTCAGTCACATGTTTCAGCTATGAGAGAAACGCAAGACGGCGTCTAAAGTCAGAAGTTCTCCCGCTGAACATGATACAAGCTCCGGCACGAGATCCATATTTTGTATTACAAAATATGCTGTAAAATATTGGCATTTGTGTTAGAAAAAGAAAGGAATTATCATGCAAACGAGTGGTTGGGTGAAGTATTTAAAAAAAGGTAACGCTTTAGATTACGGCCCGGAAAGTACTGCATATTTAAAGTGAATTTACAGCATAAATTTTGGTAATTATAGTGTAACTATAAAGTAAGTATGTGTAGGTATAAGGGAACAATATGTAATATTGGGGGAATAAAGGGGTAACTATCAGGAAAATTAACAATTTATTTATACTGTAAGTATCTTTTAATTAAGGGGTAATTATCAGTGTAGTTACAGGGTAAGTGTGAATCTGCGGACTGTAAATTAAAGTGGCTCTTGTTCCCCTCTTGTTTCGTGTAGTCACAGGGTAAGTGTGAATCTCCAGCTGTAAATTAACGTGGCTCTTGTTCCCCTCTTGTTTAATGTAGTTACAGGGTAAGTGTGAATCTGCGGGCTGTAAATTAAAGTGACTCGTGTTCCCCTCTTGTTTCATGTAGTTACAGGGTAAGTGTGAATCTGCGGGCTGTAAATTAAAGTGGTTCTTGTTCCCCTCTTGTTTCATGTAGTTACAGGGTAAGTGTGAATCTGCGGGCTGTAAATTAAAGTGGTTCTTGTTCCCCTTGTTTCATGTAGTTACAGGGTAAGTGTGAATCTGCGGGCTGTAAATTAAAGTGACTCTTGTTCCCCTCTTGTTTCATGTAGTTACAGGGTAAGGGTGAATCTGCGGGCTGTAAATTAAAGTGGTTCTTGTTCCCCTCTTGTTTCATGTAGTTACAGGGATAGTGTGCATCTGCGGGCTGTAAATTAAAATGGTTCTTGTTCCCCTCTTGTTTCATGTAGTTACAGGGTAAGTATGAATCTATGGGCTGTAAATTTAAGTGGCTCTTGTTCCCCTCTTGTTTCATGTAGTTACAGGGTAAGTATGAATCTATGGGCTGTAAATTTAAGTGGCTCTTGTTCCCCTCTTGTTTCATGTAGTTACAGGGTAAGTGTGAATCTGCGGGCTGTAAATTAAAGTGGCTCTTGTTCCCCTCTTGTTTCATGTAGTTACAGGGTAAGTGTGAATCTGCGGGCTGTAAATTAAAGGGACTCTTGTTTCCCTCTGGTTTCATGTAGTTACAGGGTAAGTGTGAATCTATGGGCTGTAAATTAAAGTGGCTCTTGTTCCCCTCTGGTTTCATGGAGTTACAGGGTAAGTGTGAATCTGGGCTGTAAATTAAAGTGACTCTTGTTTCCCTCTGGTTTCATGTAGTTACAGGGTAAGTGTGAATCTATGGGCTGTAAATTAAAGTGGTGCTTGTTCCCCTCTTGTTTCGTGTAGTTACAGGGTAAGTGTGAATCTGCGGGCTGTAAATTAAAGTGGTGCTTGTTCCCCTCTTGTTTCGTAGTCACAGGGTAAGTGTGAATCTCCGGCTGTAAATTAAAGTGGCTCTTGTTCCCCTCTTGTTTCATGTAGTTACAGGGTAAGTGTGAATCTGCGGGCTGTAAATTAAAGTGGTGTTCCCCTCTTGTTTCATGTAGTTACAGGGTAAGTGTGAATCTGCAGGCTGTAAATTAAAGTGGTTCTTGTTCCCCTCTTGTTTCATGTAGTTACAGGGTAAGTGTGAATCTGCGGGCTGTAAATTAAAGTGGTTCTTGTTCCCCTCTTGTTTCATGTAGTTACAGGGTAAGTGTGAATCTGCGGGCTGTAAATTAAAGTTACTCTTGTTCCCCTCTGGTTTCATGTAGTTACAGGGTAAGTGTGAATCTGCGGCTGTAAATTAAAGTGGTTCTTGTTCCCCTCTTGTTTCATGTAGTTACAGGGATAGTGTGCATCTGCGGGTGTAAATTAAAATGGTTCTTGTTCCCCTCTTGGTTCATGTAGTTACATGGTAAGTATGAATCTATGGGCTGTAAATTTAAGTGGCTCTTGTTCCCCTCTTGTTTCATGTAGTTACAGGGTAAGTATGAATCTATGGGCTGTAAATTTAAGTGGCTCTTGTTCCCCTCTTGTTTCATGTAGTTACAGGGTAAGTGTGAATCTGCGGGCTGTAAATTAAAGTGGCTCTAGTTCCCCTCTTGTTTCATGTAGTTACAGGGTAAGTGTGAATCTGCGGGCTGTAAATTAAAGTGACTCTTGTTTCCCTCTGGTTTCATGTAGTTACAGGGTAAGTGTGAATCTGCGGGCTGTAAATTAAAGTGACTCTTGTTTCCCTCTGGTTTCATGTAGTTACAGGGTAAGTGTGAATCTATGGGCTGTAAATTAAAGTGGCTCTTGTTCCCCTCTGGTTTCATGGAGTTACAGGGTAAGTGTGAATCTATGGGCTGTAAATTAAAGTGGCTCTTGTTCCCCTCTGGTTTCATGGAGTTACAGGGTAAGTGTGAATCTGCGGGCTGTAAATTAAAGTGACTCTTGTTCCCCTCTTGTTTCATGTAGTTACTCGGTAAGTGTGAATCTGCGGGCTGTAAATTAAAGTGACTCTTGCTCCCCTCTTGTTTCATGTAGTTACAGGGTAAGTGTGAATCTGCGGGCTGTAAATTAAAGTGACTCTTGTTCCCCTCTTGTTTCATGTAGTTACAGGGTAAGTGTGAATCTGCAGGCTGTAAATCAAAGTGGTTCTTGTTCCCCTCTTGTTTCATGTAGTTACAGGGTAAGTGTGAATCTGCGGGCTGTAAATTAAAGTGGTTCTTGTTCCCCTCTTGTTTCATGTAGTTACAGGGTAAGTGTGAATCTGTGGCTGTAAATTAAAGTGACTCTTGTTCCCCTCTTGTTTCATGTAGTTACAGGGTAAGTATGAATCTGCGGACTGTAAATTAAAGTTGCTCTTGTTCCCTCTCTTGTTTCATGTAGTTACAGGATAAGTGTGAATCTGCGGGCTGTAAATTAAAGTGACTCTTGTTCCCCTCTTGTTTCATGTAGTTACAGGGTAAGTGTGAATCTATGGGTTGTAAATTAAAGTGACTCGTGTTCCCCTCTGGTTTCATGTAGTTACAGGGTAAGTGTGAATCTGCGGGCTGTAAATTAAAGTGGCTCTTGTTCCCCTCTTGTTTCATGTAGTTACAGGGTAAGTGTGAATCTCCGGGCTGTAAATTAAAGTGACTCTTGTTTCCCTCTGGTTTCATGTAGTTACAGGGTAAGTGTGAATCTGGGCTGTAAATTAAAGTGACTCTTGTTTCCCTCTGGTTTCATGTAGTTACAGGGTAAGTGTGAATCTATGGGCTGTAAATTAAAGTGGCTCTTGTTCCCCTCTGGTTTCATGGAGTTACAGGGTAAGTGTGAATCTATGGGCTGTAAATTAAAGTGGCTCTTGTTCCCCTCTGGTTTCATGGAGTTACAGGGTAAGTGTGAATCTGCGGGCTGTAAATTAAAGTGACTCTTGCTCCTCTCTTGTTTCATGTAGTTACAGGGTAAGTGTGAATCTGCGGGCTGTAAATTAAAGTGACTCTTGTTCCCCTCTTGTTTCATGTAGTTACAGGGTAAGTGTGAATCTGCAGGCTGTAAATCAAAGTGGTTCTTGTTCCCCTCTTGTTTCATGTAGTTACAGGGTAAGTGTGAATCTGCGGGCTGTAAATTAAAGTGGTTCTTGTTCCCCTCTTGTTTCATGTAGTTACAGGGTAAGTATGAATCTGCGGCTGTAAATTAAAGTGGCTCTTGTTCCCCTCTTGTTTCATGTAGTTACAGGGTAAGTATGAATCTGGACTGTAAATTAAAGTTGCTCTTGTTCCCCTCTTGTTTCATGTAGTTACAGGGTAAGTGTGAATCTGCGGCTGTAAATTAAAGTGGCTCTTGTTCCCCTCTGGTTTCATGGAGTTACAGGGTAAGTATGAATCTATGGGTTGTAAATTAAAGTGACTCGTGTTCCCCTCTGGTTTCATGTAGTTACAGGGTAAGTGCAAATCTTACTGAGTGAAGTCCAGTGTCCAGTCCTGCTCTTGGAGGGCCACTAACTATGGCTAGAAACTTCCAAGCCATTGTCTAGCTAAACTCTGCAGGACGTTGGAGCTCCAGGAACAGGCTTGAAGTAAATCAATTGATGTTACTGTTTTCTTGTTACTGTATCTGATGTGAGGAGGCAGATCCAGCCATATGGGAAGTCCTGGCTAAGACATTGGACAAGGTCCTTATGCTCTCACCATTTCCATACCAATCAGGGTGGGAGCTTTAGATCATCTTCAATTCAACATTGCAGCTTTATAATGAAGTCTCATACTAACCCAACCATCTGACTGGCAACAACAGGTGCAAATTCTTAGTATCTATGGGTATCTTAAAAAAATGGAAAAGGGTGAATGATCTTTTTGTTACCAAGAGACTTAGAAGTCTGCATATTGGGCCGGGTGCAATTTTGCAGAATGTAATAGAATAGGAGCAAAATACCTTTCAACAAATGAAGAGATCTCACACCAATCACAAGGCTCAGTGCTAGGACCGTTGTTCTCCACCCTGTACATGCTACCACAGGGAGATATCATTAGGAAGCATGCCGTTAGTTTTCATTGTAATGCTGACGATACTCAGCTCTATATTTCTTTGCGCCCTGAAGAAACTTACCAATTCACAAGTTTAAAGGAATGCATAGCTGATAATAATTGGATGACTAGTAATTTCCTGCAACTTAATTCAGAAAAAAACAGAGTTTCTAATTACTGGACAAAAATCTTCCACGCGTAGTAATCTACAATACTGTCTAACCCTCAATGGCTGCTCTGTCAAGTCCTCATCATCAGTGAGGAACCTGGGTGTGCTCTTTGATGCCAATCTCTCATTTGAAATCCATGTTTCTAGCATCTGTAAAACTGCATTCTACCATCTTAAATATTATATCTAAACTATGACATATGCTCTCAATGCCAAATGCTGAACAGTTAGTTCATGCGTTCATGAGGTCAAGGTGTAATGCTTTACTGGGTGGTTGCCCATCACGCTTAATAAACAAACTCCATCTGCCTGCATTGACACCATGGTATGAGAATTAAACTGAGCTGGATGATGACATCACTGTTTTCTGCAGAGCGACCGTACAGCCGATATCTGTATTGTAAAAAAAGGAAACTTTCAGAATCACACCACTTCCTGTCGCTTGAATCATTCTAATGATGTACCTGATATAATCAAATAATAAACAAAGGCTTAATTACTTGTCAGAATTCAAACAGTTTTGATCATTGTGCAGCTAACATGCAGATTTTTTCTCAACAAACTTTCAGTTTCAGTTTTTTGTTGTTGTAACTTAATAGTCGAACATCAGCTTTGCATAGAGAATTTGACTACCAGCTCAATTAGTTTTAGCAACTTGGATATCTTGCTTCCCTAGGCCTTAAATCACACAGCGTTTAGCTCTACACTTGACTCTGTTCACCGTCAGTTCTGCTTTCAGAGACACATTTTATACTAAATCGAGCCTGCATTTCAATTCCAAATTTCCATGAAAACACATTGGATTAGAGAAAGGATTGTGTCTAAACTCAACTGAAAGATATTATAGTACTAGGAAATCCTAGAAATCCATGTTTGTCATCTGAGTGCCCACAATCCTTTGGTGTCTCAGAGCTAGCGCTGTGCATTTTTGTGATAAACACCACCACAAAGACGTGATTGTTCAGGGAAAGTCTTGATTTCACCTGCTGAAATCACCTTCAACGTCCGCCTGGCATCTTTGTAACATGCCACAGTTTCCACTCCTCCCAGCCTGCCCCAAATACAGATCTCCAGACTCTGTCAAGTATCCGTGAGTTTATGTTACTGCTGAACAAAGACCTGGAATAGATGAGATGGAGGTGTAATTCTGTTTCTTTGATTTAAATGACCTGTGAATGGTCATTTGTTTGTAGCATTGCAGAAGCTGGAAGTAACTGCTTTTGAGTTTTTTTGTAGTATTATAAAAAGTTTGGATATTCTGTATTTTTTCAGATTTGCAGATGATGTTTACAATCCATTTGGTTTACTTATTACACCTTAAAATATACATTTATTTCATAAGTATCTTTGCTTGAGTGCACCTTGTTTTAAACGTCTTATGATGTTTTATTTTCAGTGTCTGTTGTCACAGTTTAGCTGTAGCAATGATCCAAACAAAGATGTGAGATGCAGAAATATGTTAATAAACAACAGGAACAATACAGAGTTTAAGACCCAGAACTGAGGAAGACTGGAGGCTTAGGTTACGTTTACACGATAATGATATGCTTAAAACGGAGACGTTTTTCCTTAATGTTTTCCGTGTAGATAACACCATTGTCAAAAATTATCCCCATCCACACGGATCCACGAACACGACTAAAAATGCTGTATTTTGCTGCCAGGGAAAAACACTTTGGCCAAGTTGTTCTGCTGTAGAAATAGGAAACGGTGCACTGTTTACACTACGTCAATAGCGTATGAGTCTGACACAGGCTAGAAGAAATTGTTGAATAAAGTCATTATTTGTGTTTGTTTTTGCGCACTAAAGTATTCTCATCTCTTCATCACATTAAGGCGGAGCCACTGGAGTCACATGGACTATTTTAACCATGTCTTTACTTCCTTTCTGGACCTTGAAAGTGTTCAAGTGCTGTCTATGGAGGGGTCAGAGAGCTCTCGGACTTCATCAGAAATATCTTCATCTGTGTCTGAAAATGAGCGAAGGTCTGATGGGTTTGAGACGACATGAGGGAGAGGAATTAATGACAGAATCTTCATATCCCTTTCATTAAAGTTTCTTAATGGTCAAGAACAAGTTATCTCCTGCACTGCATCAAGACACTCCCATAATATCTGTCAGGGTTCAAATTAATGCACGGCAGAGACTGACTGTACATTGTGAGTTAGGTTATTATTCCCTCATGAATAAATCTCTCAACGAGTAAAACTGTCTGTGTCTGCATTATGATAGACTACACAACCATATAATAATATTTCAAATGTATTGTTAAATCATTATTATTGTCCCTGGTTCACATTAGGGTACTCTTGTAATAAAGTACCAGTGGCTGGGACAGACTTTAAGCATCACATCCGCTTAAAAAGATGCAATCTAATCCTGTTTACATGAAACAAGCTGCTCACGGGCCGGTTTGAGCTTACGGACCTGTTGCAAGTCCAGGATGAGTGTTGAAGAACCGAACAATCCCAGAGCATGCCAAATCATCAACAATCAAATCCAGCGAAGGACGAAGGTCTTGAACCATTGTTTTGTTTTTTTGAAGTGATTCAATTTATTCTCATTAAATGAAAATATTATTTTACAGGAAACTTCATTGAACCGTTGTGTTATCAGCTGATTTTAATTTTTGTGTTCGACTATTAGTTTAATTTTTATTTGAACTGATTTTGCATTTCCATTTTTAACTCTTTAAAATTAGATATCAGTTTCGGTCTGTCTACAAAACTTCAAGCATTACACAGTAATGATCATGAGAAACAAATACACCGTCTGGTTATGTATTATTTGAATAAGTTAAATTATTATTGTATCATATAATTAGGGGTTCAAGCCTGTAAGGCTGAATTGTAATATTAATATTATTATTATTATTATTAAAAGGCTGTGAAATCAATCTGACGCAGTGCTACAGAATTTAAACTGCTATGAATGCAAAACTGTGCATAACTAATTGTTTCATAAAGAGTTGAATACATCATTACAATAATAAAACACCCCATCATCCCGATCACCAGACCAATCCTGTCAGAGTTTCCACTAATTAGGAAACCTTCCCTCTGATGTCACCAGGCCGGAGGAGCAAATAGCAACAGAGAGAGAGAGAGAGAGAGAGAGAGAGAGAGAGAGAGAGAGAGAGAGAGAGAGAGAGAGAGACAGAGAGAGAGAGAGAGAGAGAGAGAGAGAGAGAGAGAGAGAGGAAGGGGTAGAGGATCATATTGGCACACTTAACTTCATCCACAGCTGTTACCAACTCCAGTCTAATCCGTGCTTTCCCACTGTACAGTGAAGGTAAGCCATGTTTCCCATATTTTCCGTATTAAGATGTTATTGATGTGTAAATAGAGTTTTGTGTGGATCTGCTGTAGGTTTAGCTGGACCGGCTCTGGTAGGAGATGCTGTTGCGTAGTGAAGGATGTTTTATAAGTCCCTTATTATGCATATATGTAAAATATATTTTTTAATTAATGACTATAGGTTTGACAGGTTTTTTAGTTCATCCACATTGTAAAAATAATTTTGCTAAGTTTGGAGTACATTCTATTTCATAATTTCACCTTTAATTCAATGCGTTACTTGCCGTTTCTTTGTCATTTTTTGTGAAATTTAAAAAAATTTCAGTGCATCTACATTTTTTATGCATTTCGCTAACACTAGTTACACTATTTTAAGGTGACGTAGTTACATTGTACTTACTCAAATAAGTACTGAGTAATATTAATTCACCATGTACTTACTATAGAGTTATGGTTAAGGTTAGAATTTGGGGTTACACTTTATTTTAAGGTGTCATTGTTCCAGTGTAATTATACTTGTAAGTACGTAACTACATGTACTTACTATAGGGTTAGGGTTTGGTTGAGGGTTAGTTGCATGTAATCATGCATACTTTACTGTTATTACTATAGTACATGCATGTAACGTGTAACTACGTCACCTTAAAACAAAAGCAATTTGTCAAATCTCAGAATACATGTGCAAACATTTGACCTTTACTTCTCACTGGGACAGTATCCTCAAATGGACATATTTGTACCTTTTTCACCCTTAAAAGGTGCATATCAGTACCTTAGAGTAGCAATATGTACCTTAAGGTACTACTATGAACTCCTTAGGGGTAACAAACACACAAAGATGTCCTTTTAAAGGGCATTGACAAGCTGTTATACCTGTAAAGGTGCAATTTTTGCACATGTACAATGGCAGGTTTATTAGACAACTATAGATGAGTAAGCCAGCTCTGGAGAAATGCAGACAGGTGGTGGAAGTGATCCAGAACATGATTGTGCGAGTGTGGGATAGAAAGAGAAAGACATAATTTGGGCGAACCGGTGTTTTCATACGAGACATGGTTTCCAGGGCAGTTTCCTGAAGGGGTTGTTCACTGCCTCACGGGGAACGGAGTAACAAGCCGTGCTTTGCACTTACGCCCGAGGGATTCACCCAGAACAAACAAGTTGTTAATTGTGTGAGGGCAAGCGGCCTCGCTGCAAGGGAACATCTGTAGCTGTGAACCCGTGCGTTTGGCAGAGGCATTAACCCAGGATTTAACATTGAAAGATGCCACATCGGGATGCTATCTGTTTCTAAATCAAATACTGTACACCTGTGGAAACCGAATCAGTGCACCGGCTAAACAATCGACATCTATTAGAAGAAATTGACATGCTCCATTGCAGATCAAAGCAGAATATCATGTGTCGAGGTCATGGGAGGTTAAGCGTGATCCGCAAGGACAATTATCACAGGCCAGTTTGCATAGCTCTCGTGAAAATATATCTCCAACGTCATGGATGCAAACCACCGTCAGAGGGATTTTTCTGAGACTGATACTCGCCGTCCTGTTTCATTAAACATCATTAAACATGTCAGATGAACTGGATTGAATGATCAACAACCATAAACATATTGCATCATAACTAAATGATGATTTCATGCCTTCAGATGGCGTTGGGGGAAATCAAGATTAAGAGGTCTTCGAAAACAGGTTTGTCATTATACCTTTTCATGTTATGGTATGTAAATAGACATTTATTGTTAATACATGGATTTATTCAACATGACAACTGAAATCAGTACTAATCACATTCTTTATGAAGCTCTGTGTAAATCATACATTTAAAAAATACTTTATTAGAGATTTGTTCTGCTCATGCTTCTGTTTTTTCATGCATTTCTCAGCTGGGCGAGTTACATTTAACCACATGCAAATACAGCAAATGCTCTAGTTGTCACAGATATGTTCTGTCCTTCATTTGTTTGTCCAACAGGCTTCTTGTTTTTTCTATTATTGCAAATGAGTCTGCTCTCTAAAGTGTGGCCGGAGAATACCACAACCGTCTCGACAACAACTGATTCTTCAAGCACGACGGATCCAACTACGACTACAGGGAGCACGAGCACGACTACAGGGAGCACGAGCACAACGGATCCAACTACGACTACAGGGAGCACGAGCACGACTACAGGGAGCACGAGCACAACTACAGGGAGCACGAGCACAACTACAGGGAGCACGAGCACAACTACAGGAGCACGAGCACAACTACAGGGAGCACGAGAGCACAACGGATCCAACTACGACTACAAGGAGCACGAGCACAACGGATCCAACTACGACTACAGGAGCACGACTACAGGAGCACGAGCACAACTACAGGGAGCACGAGCACAACTACAGGGAGCACAGGCACAACTACAGGGAGCACGAGCACGACTACAGGGAGCACGAGCACAACGGATCCAACTACGACTACAGGGAGCACGAGCACAACGGATCCAACTACGACTACAGGGAGCACGAGCACAACGGATCCAACTACGACTACAGGGAGCACGAGCACAACTACAGGGAGCACGAGCACAACTACAGGGAGCACAACTACAGGGAGCACGAGCACGACTACAGGGAGCACGAGCACGACTACAGGGAGCACGAGCACGACTACAGGGAGCACGAGCACGACTACAGGGAGCACGAGCACAACGGATCCAACTCCGACTACAGGGAGCACGAGCTCCTCCACTTCTTCAAACCAGATGTCATCTACATCCAGTAACACAATGACTGTTTCCACAATGGACATGACAAGTATGAAGACAGGTGTTCTTCCTTTCCGTCATATTAGCATTGTCTTTTGTGTATGGCTGCAATGTTTGACTTGATTATTTGTTACATTTTCAGATAATTCATCATCAGTAACAGGAAATGACTCTATGGTGAGTGTAGTAATATTTGCATAAGAATGCTTCCACTTTATATTAAAGTGCCCAAATTATTACAATAGTTCCACATCCATTCAAGGTCAAACACACATAATATCCACTGAAGCATCAGGAGCCTCATTTATAAAAGTGTCCGTAGATTTCCTATGAGTTTTCCGATTTATCCAGAAACCATGCGTACGGTAGAACCTGCGCAAAATTCGCTTTATAACCCCAGACAGCGGAAGATTGTGCATCTCCAGCCCGTCTCCTCCCAAAAATATATCCATGTATGGAGCTTACAACGCCTAGTTTTACTATGCATATCCTCATCTGCATATCATTTGCAAATGGATATTCATCCACGTGATACCGTGTTCAACGGTTATGAGATATGGATGCGCTAAAATCCTTCAGTAACCTATCCTTGCCTTGTTTTTGTAATAGTATAAAATACATTTCAAAGAAAGTGTTTTTTCAATCTTTTCCACTGGCCAAATATTATTTTTAATTGTTTTATATTTGAATGAAAACCGATAGCGCTTATGGTTTTGGTATTTATATTTAAATAAATTGATTAATTAAATGATTAAAAGGGATTTATTACTTGAAAGAAGTAAATATACATTAATGAGCACATATATTTTTGAAATAACTAAGTGTTTTTAGCTAAGAATAAACTAAAAAAGTTACACAGTGTAGCTTTAAATAAACTGAATAATTAAATGATTAAAAGGGATTTAAAGGAATAAAGAAGAAATAAGAATGGAAAAAGTTGTTCTAGGTGTAATTATAGCCTAAATAGTTGTGAAGTAATCCATTTAAACTCTTTTTTTTTAAATACACACATTTACTCTTGTTTGTATAATATGTCAAATATTGTAAAAACATTTTGTGTTTCGTCACATTCAGTCATCATCATTTATGTGATTGCATATTTTCAAATCAAAATGGCAAAATTACATTTAAAAAAGTCATTTGCATCCCTCTATGTTCCTGTAGGTCATTAAACATATCCATCGTAAAACAGTTAAAACATTACATTTTTAGCTACTTACATCACGCTTTCACTGTAAAAACAAAAAGCGGTGTGTTTGAATTCACACTAATCTTTAGTGAACATTAAGCCCCGCCTTCTTTGGCCATCATTTTGACATTGATGAGCGCTGTTAGACCACTGAGGCAGAACAGAAACCAAAATATTTCCAATATATAGGGAGGAATCGTTTCCCTCAATGCCTATGGTGGTTACAGCCTGACATCACGTCCGCTAACAATATATAAATTTACTTTAAATGAACTTCTGGATAATGATTTAATGTAATTTAAGTGACTCCACAAGTCACTCTCTGCTGTCTCCGACGACCAAATCTTGTCGGCCATCGTAGCTTCTCTATGTGCTTCGTAAGGGAGAGGTGAGCGGGTGCAGTTCTCAACCTCACCACTAGATGCCGCTAAAATGTACACCCTGCACCTTGAAAGTGGTTTTCCTTCAGATCTGCATCAGTCCCTCAGCTCACCATCGGTGTCGCCAAAATGCTCTGTCTCCAAAATGTCCGCATGCATGGCTCAAAGATTGCGTACAAGTCTGCACATTTTCAGGTCAACTTTGTTTTTTATAAATCACAACTTTTGCTTTATAAGTTGCGTACGCCTCTTTCAGGACCTGTTTTGATGCAACGGTTATAAATGAGGCTCTAGCTCTTTTCTCACAGTGTCTGAAACGGTTTGTTAGAAGATTCAGTCTCTCTAAACCCCGCCTCTCTGAGAGCTACTCTGCTGTGATTGGTCGGAAACCAAACTACCATTATCATAGTACGTCTGGTTGAAAAAACGTATTAGTAAATGTTTTAAAAATGCATTATAGTATATTTGTATTGTAATAAAAACATACATTTTTAACGCATTTAATATAGCACATATTTTTCCCATGGGAATCTCAGCTCTTGACAACGGACAGTATTTATGGCATTGGTTTCAATCTTTGTATCAATCTCATTAAAGTGGATTTGCTTTCTCAGCTCAATATACAGCATATTCACCTCATGAACAACACCAACCAGACACACCCAGCAACTACAGTGTGTGAGGGCGGGGCTAAGATACGCTGTTCAGCCAATCAACAACAGAGGCTGGCATTATGCAAATTAGCTACAAACCTACGCAGGTTCAGCAGGAATTGAGACTGAATGACTCCAAAAGCTCTTTCTTTATAGGAGACAAACAGATCTATTACACTAAAAACATAATATGGGAGCTTTAAGTGTATTTAACCAATATGCACTTATATATATATATATATATATATATATATATATATATATATATTTTTTTAAATCATCCATCCAGTTGCCCTTTACCCACCCTTTAACCTACCCATAAAGCACCTAATCTGTCCGTATCATCCTCAATAGCAGCTTAAATGCTTAAAATGCAGGAATTTAATTGTAACTTTATTCCTCCCTAAAAGGTGTCCTGTCCAGCATTTGCTTGCACTACAGATTGTTCCTTCCAGCTCATGAATGTGACAGCGAATCCCTGCCCATCCAACTCTAGTTTCTGTGAGGTCAGTCCACCGTGTGCCAATTTCAGATGGGAACCTTCAGTGGAAACTGAATCATGCAAATCATCTGCTCATGAACTCGCAATGATTTAAAGAGTTACATCTTGCTCTGTTGTGCTTCAGGTAATGAAACAGAACACAAGTTACTCTGTCAGCTGCACTGCCTCCTGTGGCACGTCCTGCGGGAACACGACTGACGCTAATTGCTCCTTCAAATGTTGTAACTCAACCAACTGCATCAACGACACCGTGCTTGGCTTGAACAATTTAGTCAGTACAACAGGTAACCTCAAACTCTATGTCTTATTATCTCAAATATATGTGAGTGGTAACCTTTGAATATTGACTGCTTTATTACTGCCGTCTTGTTATCAATAGTTGCAACAACATCCACTACCATTTTAACAACCACACAGGCCACGGTTCCAGTCACCCCAGCAAACAATGTAAGAACACACACTGTCACTGTTGGGCACAAATAAACATGTACTGCCAGTTTCTGACTTTTGTTCAATTTCTTTACTTCCAAAAGGGCAAGAAGTGTCATAATATCAAGTGTGAGGGGTCAGCGTGTTACAAAACCAGCAGTACCGCCATGCTGTGTCCCGTCGGTCAGGATTATTGCATGGTAAAAAAAACACACCATTTTCATATTTATTTCTTAAATTGATGTTTAATACTTTTCTTAGTTAGGTTTAAACACCTTAATCATCTTTTTCTCTTTATTCGATTAGATTAAACATTTTCCCCACCCTCCTGTCTATTAGAGCGAATACCCATTCACAATAAGGACAATAAGAATAACTATAAAGTTTTAATAATCATGAGAATAAACTTAAAAAAAATTGTGAAACATGTCATTTATTTAATGTGCATTTTTTTATATTGGTCTATTCGAAAATCAGATCAACCAGTTTTATTAAGTTTGTCTAAAAGGAAATATTTAAAACATTTACTGACTAACAAAATATGTTTAGTTTTATATTAAGTGAAAATATTATAGCTGATTTTTTAACAGTTTCTGATTAAATTGCAAAACAATTATTATTTTGAACAACATTAAGTATCATTTTGGAAAATATATTGATTAATTATATGGTCTTTATTAATCATTTTTATTTATATTAATGTTTTTGTCTTGGGAGTTTTTTTTATTATAAAATTTAATTAAAACTTATGTTTAGTTATTTTAAATTGTTTTTAAATTGAGTAATTATTTGTAATTTTATCATTTAAACAGTGTTTCATAAAAATGTAGCTATTTAAGTTTATTTTTTAATTTGTAGTTTTAGCTTAGTTTCAGATTTTTATTATTTCCAGTTGACAATTTTAGTGCTTCAACTTCAGCTTATTGCCACGGCTGTCACACTGGATGAGGGGCAGACACGGAGGATGAGTTTTATTGAATATTGCCTCAGGAAAGAGTAAACAGAAACGTAACGATGCAGCCAAAGACGGGTGTCCCTATGGAGAGCCAGACCTTTTGCCCAGGTTGGTATACGGGTGTCTTGGATCTTCTGGTGTCAGCCTGGTTCTTATGCGGTCAGACTTCCCTTAGCAGATGAACATGAGCTGATTCCCAAAGCCTCTCACTCTCCTTAAACCAGTGGTCAATGGCTGGAACCTCCAATGGCTCACCTGACCATAGAAACAGGGGCGGCTGTAACCCCAACACACACTGGAGTGCAGTGTGTCCGGTCCGTACTCTGGCCAGGGAGGGTATCGGTTTCAGCTATGCTGATGGTTATGGTAGTATGTATTTCTTGGATCTTCCGCTCCATTTTCTCATTTAATTGCATGTGATAGCCAGATGTTAAACTCATTGACACACCTAGAAGATTGAAAAATGACTTCCACAACCTTGAGATAAACTGGGACCTCGATTGGAAATTATATCTTCAGGTTAGCCATAGTTTCTGAAGACTTGGTGGAAAAGGGCCTCGGCCATCTCAAATGCGGAAGGCAGTCCTCTTATTGGGATAATGTGGCTAGAATGAATTTGAAGGACCCGGACCTGGACTCGGATTTAGGTAAGTCTGTGAGATTTGGAGAGGGCACAGATGGGACATCCTTATACTAACCGATGAACTTCCTGAGACATAACTGGCCATCAGGAGCTGTTGCGGAGGAGCAAGAAGGTTTGCTGAATGCCTCCAAAGCCCAAGGAGGAGTGAACTTGAGTCCATGAGGGAAAGGCAGAGAGAGAGAGGATGGAACATAGAGCTTTTCCTTAGGACCTCACAGCAGAGCAGGTTCAGACTGAGTAGCGTTGGCAATTTTTTCCTCAAGGGGACCATTGGATAGGGCTGAAGATTATGGAAGGAGGGAGAATGTTCTCAGCAGGGACTGTCAGAGATTCTGTAGAATGCAAACGAGACAGAGCATCTGTGTGGCGAGGTGGACGAACGAGCGACATGGGAGGAGCGAGTGGAGACCGATAATGAGCGTCACCTGCAGCGAGGCACACCGGTCTCGAAGTCCTCTCATGAGGGAGCTCGGAGGCATAAAAGGGCTGGCGATACCAGTGAAGGGCGAGAGAGGACCAGGCCTGGACTTTACGTTGAGTTTTGTTTATGGTTTGTTATGTGTGTGCGGGCAGTCGTCTGTGAGGGGCTGCCCGCGATTTACTTTCTTTTTGTTTATTCATTTTAAGTCTTTTGAATGTTTGCCGGTTCCCTCCTCCTTCCTTCCACGAACTGCGTTACAATCTGGCTTCACAATCTTGGATCCAGGTCGGTTGGATACTGTAAAGTTAAATCTGGTGAAGAATAATGGCCATCAGGTCTGATGAGGATTCAGATGTTGTGCTTGACGTAGGTACTCCAGGTTGCGGTAATAACCACTAAGGGACACTTCACTCACTACAACCAATGGCTTCAATCTAAAGCTAGTCTGATAGCCAATAACTCCCAGTTACCAATGTCATCCTTTTGCTTCGCTCGGTACAGTTTCTTTGAGAAGAAGTCATATGGATGGAGTTTTGGAGGATTCCCCTTCCACTATGACAAAACCACACCTACTCCCGAGGTTGATCCGTCAACTTCTACAGCAAAATGACATTCTGGATTAGGGTGGACGAGTGTGAGTGTGGTGGTGAATGCTTCCTTCAGCTAATGGAAGGTGTTTGTGGCTGCCTCTGTCCAGAACAGAGACTTGGGCTTATTGTGGAGTAATGAGGTTAACGGTTGGTTAATCTCAGAAAATGTTGTAGTTCTTTTTCTGTGGAGGAATGGGCCAGTTTCTAACCTCTCCTAGTCCATCTGCACTCAATCTGCATTGATGATGTATCCGAGGAACTGAATAGAGGGTCGATGAAGAGGATGTTTTCCCAAAGCTTTTGGAGAACCTGCGTAACGTGGAGATTATGTTATGTCTTGTTCCGGGAGTTGATCAGGAAGTCATTGATGTACTGTAGATCATCACGAAGCAATGGAGGTATTCCCGGAACACCTAATTTATAAATCTCTGGCGTTGGCTAGCCTGTACGGCATTACTCGGTAGTCCAGCTTGGTAAAGATCTTGGACCCTCAAAGTATCTCAAGGGCTGCAGAAGCCCGAGAAAGAATATATTAATACGTGATGTATTGGGTGAGTACTCGATTATTAATACATAGCTGCAAGCCTCTGTCCTTCTCAGCCACAAAAAAGAAACTGAAAGTGGAATGGGAAGTAGAAGGGCAGATGTAGTCCTGGTGAAAAACCTCTTATACATACTCCTCCATGGCCTTCTGTTCTGGGATGGAAAGCGGATTGATTCTATCTTTGGGCAATGATGAGGTGGGAGTTTAGCTGCCAGAAGCTTACTGAAGACATCCTGGAATGGCTGGTACTCTAACTTGAAGGGCTGTCATCTGTAGTGGCATTGAGAGCGGTGTGCACCCAAGCAGGTTTTAGGGACTTCTTGGGAAGCTGAAGACAGTTGAGGTAGCATTTCTTACTCCAGGTCAGAGCCTGACTGGTGGTCCAAGATATTTGTGATGAGTTAATCTAAAGCCAAGGGCATCCCAGTTAAGCTCTGCAGAACCAGCAGCAAGATCTCCTCTACATCTGATTCGGAGTGTGAGGGTAGATGTATAGTGAGTGATGATGCCTCAATCTAGAGGTGAGTTGACGGAGGAGTTGTTCAGAGATGAAGTTCTCCACGGAACCATAGTCAATAAGAGTCTTGACTGCAATTTAAAGGTGTGTACAGGTCACTGTTATGATGGTATTAAGTGGGGCAGTGGTAATTGGTAGCGATTGGATAACACACTGCTGGATGAGGAGGTTGCACAGGACATTCAGGTAGGAGGTGGCCTCCAGCTCCACAGTACAGACATAAGTGGTTTAGGATGTGGCGATATCATTTAGATGGTGAGAGATGAAACTAGTCTACATGAACATAGGTTCCTCTACTGGGCCAGGAGGCTTGGTAGCAGGGATTGCAGGGCTGATACATTCTGATGATAGGCTTAAATGCATGCGAATGGAGCATTGAATGAGGTTTTCTAATCCCATGGGGTCATTGTAAATGGGGCTGCAAAGATGAATGCTATTCCTTGATAATAAGCAGTTTCGTTCCAGCCACTCACATTGGCCAATGTGCGGAACTGCAGAGATCTACCCTGTCCTGTCGCAGTTTGTATAGCTGATCATTGAATCATAGCTTCACTCACAGGATGTCCAAAAACCTCCTTAAAATGAGAGATAAAGGTTTCGATATGGCGAGTGATTGGTCCTGCATGATTCCAAATAGTTTTCGCCTATTGCAGATTGTGGCCAGAGAGCAATAAGATGATAATTGCATTTTTAGCTCTCGTGCCTCATTTTAGCTCTATCCGTTTGGAACCGCTGCGGCTGCATCTCAAAGATGAGAGAACACTGTAGAAGAAAGCCGCTCCATCGTTGGTCTGTTCTTCTGTCACACGGGATGAGGGACAGACACAGAGGATGAGTTCAACACCAAGCTTTTTTTAAGATCGCCACAGGAATGAGCAAACAGAAAGTAGTTTAGAGAGTTGTTGAACTTAGCTGATAAGTGGAGCTGACGGGGAGGATGACGGGCAGATGAAGAGGATCGAGGAGAATCGGTATCAACAGGTAAGTCATACAGGTAAGTCCTTTACTTGCTAGTTACAGACGAGACCAGAAAACTGAGTGTGGGTAAGTTGTGCCTAGGAATACAGTGCATCTGGAAAGTTCTGTATTCACAGCGTTTCACTTTTTCCACATTTTATGTTATAGCCTTATTATAAAATGGATTAAATTCATTATTTTCCTTAAAATTCTACAAACAATACCCCATAATGACAACATGAAAGAAGTTTGTTTGAAATCTTTGCAAATTTATTAAAAATAAAAGACTAAAAAAATCACAGTATTCAGTCTATATAAGGTCCCACAGTTAATAATGCATGTCAGAGCACAAACCAAGCCATGAAGTCCAAGGGATTGTCTGTAGACCTCCGAAAAAGGATTGTATCGAGGCACAGATCTGGGAAAGGGTACAAGAAAAAGTTTCTGCAGCTGAAGATCCCAATGAGCACAGTGGCATCCATCATCGGTACATGGAAGAAGTTTGGAACCACCAGGACTCTTCCTAGAGCTGCCACCAAACTAAGCGATCGGGGGAGAAGGGCCTTAGTCAGGGAGCTGACCAAAAACCCGATGGTCACTCTGACAGAGCTCCAGCATTTCTCTGTGGAGAAAGGAGAACCTTCCAGAAGAACAACCATCTATCTACCAATCAGGCCTGTATGGGGGAGTGGCCAGACGGAAGCCACTCCTCAGGAAAAGGCACATGACAGCCCGTCTGGAGTTTGCCAAAATTGATCTGAAGGACTCTCAGACCATGAAAAACAAAATTCTCTGGTCTGATGAAACAAAGATTGAACTCTTTGGCCTGAATGGAGGAAACCGGGCACCGCTCATCACCTGGCCAATACCATCCCTACAGTGAAGCATGGTGGTGGCAGCATCATGCTGTGGGGATGTTCTTCAGCGGCAGGAACTGGGAGACTAGTCAGGATCGAGGGAAAGATGAATGCAGTAATCCACAGAGACATCCTTGATGAAAACCTGCTCCAGAGCACTCTGGACCTCAGACTGGGAACGAAGGTTCCTCTTCCAGCAGGACAGCGACCCTAAGCACACAGCCAAGATAACACAGGAGTGGCTACGGGACGACTCTGGGAATGTCCTTGAGTGGCCCAGCCAGAGCCCAGACTTGAACCCGATTGAACATCTCTGGAGAGATCTGAAAATGGCTGTGCACAGATGCTGTCATGATTCCAGCTTGTGTTTCCCTGTTCTTTTGTTATTTCCTGTCTTGTCATGTTTTGTAGTTTTTAATGTTGATTAGTTTTCCCAGGTGTTTCCCATTTAGCCACTCCCTATTCTTGTCTTGTTAACCTTGTTTCCCTTTGTGTATATATACCCCAGTGCTTCAGTTGTTGTTGGTTGGTTGTTGCTCCTGTATGTGTGCCTGTCGTTGTGCTCTTGCCTGTTTAGATAATCTCTGTTTATGTATTTAATAAATGTTCAAGCTGCATTTGGATTCTCATCTCTCCTCATCCCTGCTCACACGTGACAGAACGACTGACCAACAACAACAGAAGCACTGGGGTATATTTACACAAAGGGAAACAAGAGGGAGTGGCTAAATGGGAAACACCTGGGAGAACTAATCAACATGAAAAACTACAAAGGACTACAAAACATGACAACACAGGAAATAACAATAGAGTCCTCACAAGAGGCTGGAATCATGACAGACACTCCCATCCAACCTGATGGAGCTTGAGTGGTCCTGCAAAGAAGAATGGGAGAAACTGCCCAGAAATAGGTGTGCCAAGCTTTAGCATCAAACTCAGAAGACCTGAGGCTGTGATCGGTGCCAAATGAGCTTCAACAGAGTATTGAGCAAAGGCTTTGAATACAAGCTCTTGATAGGATAAAGCATTGTGTACGGAGGGGAAGAGATGAGGGAAAATTGTGTTAAATAAGTGGGGGCTCGTCCAGGATAATATTGCCCCCATATTCTGAAATATTCTCTATATCAGTGTCAGTGTTCCTGAACTCCTGAAACGCCTCCATTGTAGTCTTGAGTTTTCTTCCGGGAACCAACACATCACAATATTCCTCCTTGTGCGCAGAATAAAGGGGCCTGGTTGAGTTAGTTAGGAGTGTGTTGAAACTGGCAGTTATGGTAAGGGGCGAGACATTTCCCAAACACCAATCACAACACACTGCTCCCGCCGACCTATCAGAGCACAGTGTGCTGTTCAGAAGGAGGGGCTTCATAGAGACAGGAACTAAACAGGGGTGTGTTTCCTGTACAACGATGTAACTCACTGCTTAACTACCATAGTTAGATGCATCGTTGAAAAAATAAATTTAATAGAAGTTTTTCACCATTGCTGTGTTCCGGATTCTTTGGGCGGGGGTTAAAACGGTGGCTCGATGACGCACTGGAGCCGCTTGGCATGCGCCCCATACCTAGAGCACATATGGCTCCTCCCCATAACTAGAGCGCATATGGCTCCTCCCCATATATAGAACATATATGGCCCTCCCCATAACTAGAGCACATATGGCTCCTCCCCATAACTAGAGCACATATGGCTCCTCCCCATAACTAGAGCACATATGGCCCCTCCCCCATTACTAGAGTACATGTGGCCCCTCCCCCATTACTAGAGCACACATGGCCCCTCCCCCATAACTACAGCACATTCGCAATTTCGCATCAGTTCACCCGCTAGATTGCGAGTTAATGTCAGTACCGCCAAGTTACTACAGCCTACAACTTACAAAACAGCCTACAAAACAAAAAAAGACGATCTCAAGAAGAGGTGAATTAATTTTGTGAACAGCTACCTTGATGGAGTGCTGACGATCACCACCAACACCTGCCTCTGCAGTGTCTTTACACCGGATAGTTTTACAAACTTTCATCGGCAACAACTGGGATTCACTGATAATCTGCTGCAGAATGGGGCCGATCCGACTATCTCCCGCCCCGACCTTCATCCTCCCGTCCCGCAGACATCTGGTGTCGTGACTCGTGAGCTGTACTCGAGTGTTGTTGTTGTCTTGTGTGTTTGTGAGCTGTACTCGAGTGTTGTTGTTGTCTTGTGTGTTTGTGAGCTGTACTCGAGTGTTGTTGTTGTCTTGTGTGTTTGTGAGCTGTACTCGAGTGTTGTTGTTGTCTTGTGTGTTTGTGAGCTATACTCGAGTGTTGTTGTTGTCTTTGTGTGTTTGTGAGCTGTACTCGAGTGTTGTTGTTGTCTTGTGTGTTTGTGAGCTGTACTCAGTGTTGTTGTTGTCTTGTTGTTTGTGAGCTGTACTCGAGTGTTGTTGTTGTCTTGTGTGTTTGTGAGCTGTACCAGTGTTGTTGTTGTCTTGTGTGTTTGTGAGCTGTACTCGAGTGTTGTTGTTGTCTTGTGTGTTGGTGAGCTATACTAGAGTGTTGTTGTTGTCTTGTGTGTTGGTGAGCTATACTAGAGTGTTGTTGTTGTCTTGTGTGTTTGTGAGCTGTACTCGAGTGTTGTTGTTGTCTTGTGTGTTTGTGAGCTGTACCAGTGTTGTTGTTGTCTTGTGTGTTTGTGAGCTGTACTAGAGTGTTGTTGTTGTCTTGTGTGTTTGTGAGCTGTACTCGAGTGTTGTTGTTGTCTTGTGTGTTTGTGAGCTGTACCAGTGTTGTTGTTGTCTTGTGTGTTTGTGAGCTGTACTCGAGTGTTGTTGTTGTCTTGTGTGTTGGTGAGCTATACTAGAGTGTTGTTGTTGTCTTGTGTGTTGGTGAGCTATACTAGAGTGTTGTTGTTGTCTTGTGTGTTTGTGAGCTGTACTGAGTGTTGTTGTTGTCTTGTGTGTTTGTGAGCTGTACTCGAGTGTTGTTGTTGTCTTGTGTGTTTGTGAGCTGTACTCGAGTGTTGTTGTTGTCTTGTGTGTTTGTGAGCTGTACTCGAGTGTTGTTGTTGTCTTGTGTGTTTGTGAGCTGTACTCGAGTGTTGTTGTTGTCTTGTGTGTTTACGGCCGCTTTCCCGCGAGTGGGAGTGGTTTCGGCGCTGATCAACGGACACGCCCCCAGCGTTTGAGAGCAGAGAATGCTGCTTATTTTTTCAAGATTTCTATAAGATATTTTATGTACTTCGCGGATTTTTTAATGATTCAAATTTGGCTAGGTGGTTAATAACACATTTATCTGTGGTGTGAGAAACTCAGAACACAAGTTTAATTTTGACTTTACAGGGACTTTAAACCATGAGATATTCAGTTAAAGAATCGGCTCTTGCTAAAATTCTCATGTTTAATCAAAGCAAATCATTGTTTCATTTTTAGCTAAAAAAGACAACAACTGGCACCACAGAGAGCTGGCAAGGAGGTTGCAGTGACGATTGCAGAAAGATGGCCGTTTGCTCAGCCTCCGTTACTACCTGTTACTTGGAGTGCTGCAACGCCACTTCAACCGCCTCGTGCCTCAAACTGACCGGTGACGTGAACATGCCCAGCTCCGCCACCAGGGGTCCTCACTCTCCGGCGCTGCTCATGGCCTCTCTACTGCTCTTCTGGATAGTGAGAGTCTTCACTTGAGTGCAACAGAGTCACATTTACAGGCAATCCAGGAAAGCGCCATTTTCTTAATAGAGTGTGTGTGTTTTAAAGCTACTGTCACTTTTACGTTATTTGTGATATGAAGGTGTGTGTGTGTGTGTGTGTGTGTGTGTGTGTACAAGATCAGCGTGAGAAACAGAATGTGTGCATGTATGTGTGTATAGATGCCTAATAAGCTTTACCGTGGGCATCTGTAGAGAGTTCTGTCAAGTGGGAGCGTGCCTGTTGTTGGAATCTTTATTTCACTGAGATTATCCTCCAAGGAATATATTAACACTGAAGCAACACACATGAGGTTTGCATCTATACGTACAGCTACTGGGTTGTGTATCTATTATTAATTCTTGCTCTTTTTTGGAATTAAAATACAACTCTGTACAAAAGCGGAGAGTGTCCTTACCTTTTCCAATAGGTTTAAGGACATTTCCTTCAACCCTAAAACACAATGCAATCCATAATTCAAAATCAATACAGAGTGTACGTATGTATAACAGTCAATCATCTGAAGCTTTTTTTCCTGTTCGTATTTTCTGTTGTGTCCGTTGTACACTGGTTTTGTGAATTCTAAATATATATATATTTATATTTATTGTGACAACAACAACATTTATATTCCATATTACTCAAAAATATTCCAAAGAATATCCGTAGAATGCTTAGATAATCCAGTTTCTGATAATAATTTCAGCCTAAAATAATACAGAGTAATAGATATGTACAAACCAGTTAACGCCAAACAAATGAAACATGCACTTTATGCATCTAAATGGAAATTAGACAATGTAAAATATTTATAATGCATTTATAATATTGGACATATGAAAGCCTGTGGGTAAAACCCATACTCATAAACATAAAGCTTTATTTTTACAGAGAAATGTGTTTATTAAATGTAAGTGTACAGATCTTAACTTGTTTTATTTGATTTCATAGCTTTGCAGGATTACACCACTGTACTGATAATCTAATAAAGAGTTTGACTGCTCGGCTGATAAAGGTTGCAATGATGTTTATTTCTCTGTACTGCTTTCATCTGGAAACAATGAAATACTGATATGTGTAGTCACATGATATGATAACCAGCTTCACCTTTACACAAGCTATAGATCTTAATAAACTTCTTTAGAAATGAATAAATAAACACTATCTTCTCAGCACCCCGTCTAGCGTTCATTTCTACATTTTCTTGTGCTTTACGTTCTCCTAAAAACATGCATAATTTATTTTAACTGCTGAATTGGATCATCCAAACCAGTCTGTATTCTAAAAACTTGGGAATTTATTATTCAGATATATGAAAGACTATGAGGAGATATATTCAATACTCAGATATGGGTCAAATCAAACACTAGAATACATTTGCAACTACATTACAGTGCATACTACACTACTACAGTACATTCGACACTACTACAGTGCATACTACATTACAGTGCATACTACATTACAGTGCATACTACACTATAGTGCATACTACACTACTACAGTACATACTACACTACTACAGTGCATACTACACTACTACAGTACATTCGACACTACTACAGTGCATACTACATTACAGTGCATACTACACTACTACAGTGCATACTACATTACAGTGCATACTACACTACTACAGTGCATACTAAACTACTACGGTGCATTCTACACCACTACAGTACATACTACACTACTACAGTGCATACTACACTACTACAAGTGCATACTACATTCAAGTGCATACTACACTACAGTGCATACTACACTACAATGCATACTACACTACAGTGCAAACTACATTACAGTGCATACTACACTATAGTGCATACTACACTATAGTGCATACTACACTACTACAGTGCATACTATATTACAGTGCATACTACACTATAGTGCATACTACACTACTACAGTACATACTACACTACTACAATGCATACTACACTACTACAGTGCATACTAAACTACTACAGTGCATACTACACTACTACAGTGCATACTAAACTACTACGGTGCATTCTACACTACTACAGTACATACTACACTACTACAGTGCATACTACACTACTACAGTGCATACTACATTCAAGTGCATACTACACTACAGTGCATACTACACTACTACAGTACATACTACACTACTACAGTGCATACTACACTACTACAGTGCATACTACATTACAGTGCATACTACACTACTACAGTACATTCTACACTACTACAGTGCATACTACACTACTACAGTGCATACTACACTACTACAGTGCATACTACATTACAGTGCATACTACACTACTACAGTGCATACTACACTACTACAGTGCATACTACACTACTACAGTGCATACTACACTACAGTGCATACTACACTACAGTGCAAACTACATTACAGTGCATACTACACTATAGTGCATACTACACTATAGTGCATACTACACTACTACAGTACATACTATATTACAGTGCATACTAAGCTATAGTGCATACTACACTACAGTACATACTACACCACTACAATGCATACTACACTACTACAGTGCATACTACACTACTACAGTGCATAATAAACTACTACGGTGCATTCTACACTACTACAGTACATACTACACTACTACAGTGCATACTACACTACTACAGTGCATACTACATTACAGTGCATACTACACTACAGTGCATACTACACTACTACAGTACATACTACACTACTACAGTGCATACTACACTACTACAGTGCATACTACATTACAGTGCATACTACACTACAGTGCATACTACACTACTACAGTACATACTACACTACTACAGTGCATACTACACTACTACAGTGCATACTAAACTACTATGGTGCATACTACACTACTACAGTACATACTACACTACTACAGTGCATACTACACTACTACAGTACATTCGACACTACTACAGTGCATACTACATTACAGTGCATACTACACTACTACAGTACATTCGACACTACTACAGTGCATACTACATTACAGTGCATACTACACTACTACAGTGCATACTACACTACTACAGTGCATACTACACTACTACAGTACATACTACACTACTACAGTGCATACATCATTACAGTGCATACTACACCATAGTGCATACTACACTACATACTACACTACTACAGTTCATACTACACTACTACAGTGCATTCGACACTACTACAGTGCATACTACATTACAGTGCATACTACACTACTACAGTACATACTACACTACTACAGTGCATACTACACTACTACAGTGCATACTACATTACAGTGCATACTACACTACTACAGTACATTCGACACTACTACAGTGCATACTACATTACAGTGCATACTACACTACTACAGTACATTCTACACTACTACAGTGCATACTACACTACTACAGTGCATACTACATTACAGTGCATACTACACTACAGTGCATACTACATTACAGTGCATACTACACTACTACAGTACATACTACACTACTACAGTGCATACTACACTACTACAGTGCATACTACACTACAGTGCATACTACACTACAGTGCAAACTACATTACAGTGCATACTACACTATAGTGCATACTACACTACTACAGTGCATACTATATTACAGTGCATACTACACTACAGTGCATACTACACTACTACAGTACATACTACACTACTACAATGCATACTACACTACTACAGTGCATACTAAACTACTACAGTGCATACTACACTACTACAGTGCATACTAAACTACTACGGTGCATTCTACACTACTACAGTACATACTACACTACTACAGTGCATACTACACAACTACAGTGCATACTACATTCAAGTGCATACTACAATACAGTGCATACTACACTACTACAGTGCATACTACACTACAACAGTGCATACTACATTACAGTGCATACTACACTACAGTGCATACTACACTACTACACATGTCACGGGGTGACTTTTTCTGGGGCGGAACCATAGTGGCAGAGATTGGTTCCGCCCGGATCAAACACCACCACTTCCTGGTTCCTCCCAAAACACCACCACTTCCTGGTTCCCCCAATCCAAAATCAGGATTAATCGGCGGCAGATGCACCAATGAACAGCGTGATCTCCGGATTGGATGAAGAGGAAGCAGGAGGAGTATCCCAGAATTCAGTCGGGAGTCATTTCAGCGGTCATACACAGCCGCAGCTGTTAGTTCCGGTTCGGGCTCAGGCCGGGGGTGGTGGTCTGGGCATCTGGGCAAACACGAAGGACCACAAGTGGAGAATATTGTGGACTAAGTGAACAAAGATCCGGAGAACTGCAAAGAGAAAGAAAGAGACGGGGCTGAGTATAATACAGACCGTGTTTTGCATTGTGATTCAAGTGTCAAGTATGTATTCGATTCTGAGAAGTTACATGCAGGACAGCTTACTGGAAGTGCTGATAAACGAGTCCCTTTGGGAGAGAGAGAGCACAGCGGCCAGGACGCGAGCCGAGCACTGGAAGAGAGAGCAGGACGAGAACACGGGTTGATCAATGTGTGAGTACCTTGAGAAACTTCTGCAGTAGCAAATTCGTCGAAAGTGTATCATCTGTGAGCTTTGTTGAAGTTGGATCTAGGAACACGAGTGGCCCCACCGCGGAGAGTGAGCGTGGGAGAGCCAGAGACAGTAGACAGTGAAAGACGACGGGGTGGCGCAGCAACGACGTCTCACTTGCTGGTCCTTCGCTATATACAGCGCTTCAGTGGTCCCCTGAGGGAAACAACGTGGGAAAAGTGGTCTCTGGACCTTAAGTGCACTTGGATTGCGTTTGGAGTGCTGTGGGTGAGTCAGTGTCTTGACTGTGAGAGTGTACACTTGGAATCGGCCGTGTTGTGCTGTGTTGTGTGTGTGTCGTCACAAAGAAATGCCCTGGAGGTGCTTACCCAGATACTGACTGGACCATTGACCCAGCCCCAGCGGATGCCCTGGAGGTGCTTACCTTTATACCGCCCGGACCACCGACCCATCCCTAAAGGAAGCCGCCGGACCACGCCCGAGACAAGAGGTACCCCTGTCACCCCGATCCCAGTACTTACCGTATATATTCCTGTGTTCAGGAGAAGGAGCGAGCCGTGTCGTGAACGCCCTGAAGGTTCGAACTGGGAAAGAGAGACGAGTAAGCAAACGGAAGGACATTGGAGCCAGACATTGAGTTAAGGAACGAGACGACTTATCTGAGGTTCCCCTGTGACAGGGACAGCAAGCTCCGAGGCGGCGTCCTCACCCTCCAGTGTCCCCCTGGATTTTAGCCCCCTTCACTTCCCCCTTCCCCATTTTGAGTAAATTAATAAAGATTTGTGTTTTAAAACCCCACTCCAGTGTCCTCGTTGTGTCTGGTTGTCTGGGGTATCCCTGGGAACCTCCCCGAGGTGGAAATCAAGGGAGGAGCGGTACTCACGCGGTCCGCTCCGACCTGTGACAAGTTCATACTGCACTACTACAGTGCATACAACATTACAGTGCATACTACACTATAGTGCATACTACACTACTACAGTACATACTACACTACTACAGTGCATACTACACTACTACAGTGCATACTAAACTACTATGGTGCATACTACACTACTACAGTACATACTACACTACTACAGTGCATACTACACTATTACAGTGCATACTACACTACAGTGCATACTGCACTACTACAGTGCATACAACATTACAGTGCATACTACACTATAGTGCATACTACACTACTACAGTACATACTACACTACTACAGTGCATACTACACTACTACAGTGCATACTAAACTACTATGGTGCATACTACACTACTACAGTACATACTACACTACTACAGTGCATACTACACTATTACAGTGCATACTACATTACAGTGCATACTACACTACAGTGCATACTACACTACTACAGTGCATACTACATTACAGTGCATACTACACTACTAGAGTGCATACTACACTACTACAGTGCATACTACACTACAGTGCATACTACACTACTACAGTACATACTACACTACTACAGTGCATACTAAACTACAGTGCATACTACACTACTACAGTACATACTACACTACTACAGTGCATACTATATTACAGTGCATACTACACTATAGAGCATACTACACTACTACACTACATACTACACTACTACAGTGCATACAACATTACAGTGCATCTACACTACTACAGTGCATACTACATTACAGTGCATACTACACTACAGTGCATACTACACTACATACTGCACTACTACAGTGCATACTACTCTACATACTACACTATTACACTGCAAATTACTCTACATACAACACACACTACACTACTACAGTGCATACTACAGTACTACAGTCCATATTACACTATTACATTGCATACTGCACTATATCGAAGACATACTACACTATTACAGTGCACACTAAATTCCATACAACACATACTACACCATTACAGTGCACACTACACTTCATACAACATATACTACACTATCACAGTGCATACTACACTACATACAACACATACTTCACTATTACAGTGCATACTACACTACTAAGTACACCTACATATCATTACATTGCATTATACACTACATAGAACACATACTACACCTATACAATGCATACTACTCAACATATAACTTATATACTCACTATTACAACATATAACTCACTATTACAGTGCATTTTACACTACATACAACACATACTACAGTTCTACATTGGATACTACACTATTACAGTGCATACCACATGACATACAACACATACTACACCATTACAGTGCACAATACACTACATACTACAATATTACATTGCACACTACACTACATACAAAACATACTTCACTATTACAGTGCATTCTACACTACTTAGTACACATACTACACCATTACAGTGCACACTACACTACATAGTACACATACTACACCATA
The DNA here is from genome assembly GCA_023029165.1 of Gobiocypris rarus. Classification (NCBI taxonomy): domain Eukaryota; kingdom Metazoa; phylum Chordata; class Actinopteri; order Cypriniformes; family Gobionidae; genus Gobiocypris; species Gobiocypris rarus. The sequence continues at coordinate 2,274,912 of CM040926.1, read as the reverse complement.
ACTGCAAACTACACTACATATAACACATAGTGAACAACACACTACAGATACTTCACCATTACAGTGCATACTACATTACACACTACAGATACTACACTATTACAGTGCACACTACACTCCATACAACACATACTGCCCTATTACAGTGCAAACGAGACTAAATAGTACACATATTACACTATTACAGTGCACACTACACTACATACAACACATCCTACACTAGACACTACAGATACTTCACCACTACAGTGCATACTACATTACACACTACAGATACTACACTATTACAGTGCACACTACACTCCATACAACACATACTACCCTATTACAGTGTAAACGACACTATATAGTACACATACTACACTATTAGAGTGCATACTACACTACTTACTGAAGCTACCTGCCCGGATTACACATGCAATATGGTGAGATGAGGCCATGTGACACCAGTGTACTGTAATAGTGTACTATGTAGAGTAGTATGCACTGTAATGTAGTATGCACTGTAATAGTGTTGTATGTAGTGTGGTATGCACTGTAATAGTGTAGTATCTAAAGTAGTATGCACTGTAGTAGTGTGCATTGTAATGGTGCAGTATGTGTAGTAGTGTACTAGTGTAGTATGCACTGTAGTGTTGCCTATAGTGTAGCATGTACTGCAATGTAGAATGCACTGTAAGAGTGTAGTGTGTTGTATGTAGTGTAGTTTGCACTGTAAATGTGTAGAATGTGTTGTATGTAGTGTAGTTTGCACTGTAATAGTGTAGTATGTGTTGTAATAGTGTAGTATGTAGAGTAGTGTGCACTGTAATGGTGTAGTATGTGTACTAAGTAGTGTAGTATGCACTGTAATAGTGTAGCATATGTTGCATGTAGTGTAGCATGCACTGTAAGAGTGTAGTATGCGTAGTATGTAGTGTAGTCTGCCATGTAAAAGTGTAGCGTGTGTTGCATGTAGTGTAGTATGCCCTGTAATAGTGTAGCATGTGTTGCATGTAGTGTAGCATGCTCTGCAATGTAGTATGCACTGTAAGAGTGTAGTATGCGTAGTATGTAGTGTAGTCTGCACTGTAAAAGTGTAGCATGTGTTGCATGTAGTGTAGTTTGCACTGTAATAGTGTAGCATGTGTTGCATGTAGTGTAGTATGCACTGCAATGTAGTATGCACTGTAAGAGTGTAGTATGCGTTGTATGTAGTGTAGTCTGCACTGTAAAAGTGTAGCATGTGTTGCATGTAGTAGTATGCACTGTAAGAGTGTAGCATGTGTTGCATGTAGTGTAGTATGCACTGCAATGTAGTATGCACTGTAAGAGTGTAGCATGCGTAGTATGTAGTGAAGTCTGCACTGTAAGAGTGTAGTATGCATAATATGTAGTGTAGTCTGCACTGTAAAAGTGTAGCGTGTGTTGCATGTAGTGCAGTATGCACTGTAACAGTGTAGCATGTGTTGCATGTAGTGTAGTATGCACTGCAATGTAGTATGCACTGTAAGAGTGTAGTATGCGTAGTATGTACTGTAGTCTGCACTGTAAAAGTGTAGTATGCGTAGTATGTAGTGTAGTCTGCACTGTAAAAGTGTAGTATGTGTTGCATGTAGTGTAGTATGCACTGTAAGAGTGTAGTATGCGTAGTATGTAGTGTAGAATGCACTGTAAAAGTGTAGCGTGTGTTGCATGTAGTGTAGTATGCACTGTAATAGTGTAGCATGTGTTGCATGTAGTGTAGTATGCACTGTAAGAGTGTAGTATGCGTAGTATGTAGTGTAGTCTGCCATGTAAAAGTGTAGCGTGTGTTGCATGTAGTGTAGTATGCCCTGTAATAGTGTAGCATGTGTTGCATGTAGTGTAGTATGCTCTGCAATGTAGTATGCACTGTAAGAGTGTAGTATGCGTAGTATGTAGTGTAGTCTGCACTGTAAAAGTGTAGCATGTGTTGCATGTAGTGTAGTTTGCACTGTAATAGTGTAGCATGTGTTGCATGTAGTGTAGTATGCACTGCAATGTAGTATGCACTGTAAGAGTGTAGTATGCGTTGTATGTAGTGTAGTCTGCACTGTAAAAGTGTAGCGTGTGTTGCATGTAGTAGTATGCACTGTAAGAGTGTAGCATGTGTTGCATGTAGTGTAGTATGCACTGCAATGTAGTATGCACTGTAAGAGTGTAGCATGCGTAGTATGTAGTGAAGTCTGCACTGTAAGAGTGTAGTATGCATAATATGTAGTGTAGTCTGCACTGTAAAAGTGTAGCGTGTGTTGCATGTAGTGCAGTATGCATTGTAACAGTGTAGCATGTGTTGCATGTAGTGTAGTATGCACTGCAATGTAGTATGCACTGTAAGAGTGTAGTATGCGTAGTATGTTGTGTAGTCTGCACTGTAAAAGTGTAGTATGCGTAGTATGTAGTGTAGTCTGCACTGTAAAAGTGTAGCATGTGTTGCATGTAGTGTAGTATGCACTGTAAGAGTGTAGTATGCGTAGTATGTAGTGTAGAATGCACTGTAAAAGTGTAGCGTGTGCTGCATGTAGTGTAGTATGCACTGTAATAGTGTAGCATGTGTTGCATGTAGTGTAGTATGCACTGTAAGAGTGTAGTATGCGTAGTATGTAGTGTAGTATGCACTGTAAAAGTGTAGCGTGTGTTGCATGTAGTGTAGTATGCACTGTAAGAGTGTAGTATGCGTAGTATGTTGTGTAGTCTGCACTGTAAAAGTGTAGCATGTGTTGCATGTAGTGTAGTATGCACTGTAAAAGTGTAGCGTGTTTTGCATGTAATGTAGTATGCACTGTTAGAGTGTAGTATGCGTAGTATGTAGTGTAGTATGCACTGTAAGAGTATAGCATGTGTTGCATGTAGTGTAGTATGCACTGTAATAGTGTAGCTTGTGTTGCATGTAGTGTAGTATGCACTGTAAGAGTGTAGTATGTGTAGTATGTAGTGTAGTCTGCACTGTAAAAGTGTAGCGTGTGTTGTATGTAGTGTAGTATGCACTGTAATAGTGTAGCATGTGTTGCATGTAGTGTAGTATGCACTGTAAGAGTGTAGTATGCGTAGTATGTAGTGTAGTCTTTACTGTAAAAGTGTAGCATGTGTTGCATGTAGTGTAGTATGCACTGCAATGTAGTATGCACTGTAAGAGTGTAGTATGCGTAGTATGTAGTGTAGTCTGCACTTTAATAGTGTAGCATGTGTTGCATGTAGTGTAGTATGCACTGCAATGTAGTATGCACTGTAAGAGTGTAGTATGCGTAGTATGTAGTGTAGTCTGCACTGTATGTAGTTTAGTTTGCACTGTAAGAGTGTAGTATGTAGTTTAGTTTGCACTGTAAGAGTGTAGTATGTAGTTTAGTTTGCACTGTAAATGTGTAGTATGTAGTTTAGTTTGCACTGTAAGAGTGTAGTATGTAGTTTAGTTTGCACTGTAAATGTGTAGTATGTAGTTTAGTTTGCACTGTAAATGTGTAGTATGTAGTTTAGTTTGCACTGTAAGAGTGTAGTATGTAGTTTAGTTTGCACTGTAAATGTGTAGTATGTAGTTTAGTTTGCACTGTAAGAGTGTAGTATGTAGTTTAGTTTGCACTGTAAGAGTGTAGTATGTAGTTTAGTTTGCACTGTAAATGTGTAGTATGTAGTTTAGTTTGCACTGTAAGAGTGTAGTATGTGTTGTATGGAATGTTGTATGCACTGTAATAGTTCATTTGACTTACATAGTTCATACCCAACAGAGCCCTAATCCTATACTGAAAATGTGCACACTACTTACAGTACGCAAACAGTAGGCCTACTATATACAGTACATTTCAGAAATAGTTGGACAGATATGACGTTCCAAGCATATCAGATTCTTTGAGCTAAAATAAATCTCCTCATAGCGCCAACTAGTGCGTGTGGCGTAAGAGAGTAGTGGGTCTGTGGGTGGGATCTGAGACCACTGATTCTGCCAAGTTTGGAGTGTCTCTCTGCAGACTCCGACGCTCAGAAGAAAAGTAATACATTTAAAGAAGAGGAAGCTCAGAAGTGTTCCCATTCGAGACTCTTCATCATCAGCGACTACAGATGCCGTGATGAACTGATGAAGATGAGCGCGAGTCTGCTGCGTGGCACTGAGGAGGTTCGGACGGGAAGTCGCGGAGGAAACCACCAACACACACATACACATACACACACACACGCACACACACATACACATACACACTTTAAATGTGTTTAAATGACACGTCTAGCGCTTGAAGTTTCGGCTCCAGACCTGCTGTGAAGAATGGATCAGTCCGTGGCCATTCAAGAGACTTTGGCCGAAGGGGAAAACTGCAAAATAGTATCCTCTCAGCACATGTTAATTCTGTTTATGCACAAAATAAAGCCGTGCTTTTGAAATCGACTGCATGTTGTGATACATAGAAACTTAAGATTGTTGCGAAACTTTGCACTCTTTAAACATGTAGATCATTCTTTACTTATAACGAATATCGCGTAGTCCATATTATGCTAATATCCGTTTGCATTGCATCTTACTAAGCATATATCTTCCGTCTTTTTCGAGCATGCCCAGTTTTAATGGGAAAAGGAAATTCCAGTGTGTCGTTCCTCACATGTCCGCCAGATTTCGCCAATGTGCGGTAACATGGCTGTCTGTCATTATCCTAATATTGTGTATGTTCGGGATGTAATGCATGTTGTTGTAATAAGCGTGTAGATGTCCTTAGCAGCCGTGCACATGCTGTGGAGTGTGTTTCACTGCTGAATGATGTGAGAGAGAGCAAACTGATCGGACTGGTGCAGCAGAACCAGGAACATGCGTGAGTCCATTGATTATCACATTAATATGCATTACTACACAATAATGCTCAGGTGATCTGCTGTGGGGGTTAGTCCATGCATTTGAGACCAGCATCTAATAATGGGAAAACTTCAAACGTACAGTCCCTTCTGAGAGAACAAACAAAAAAGTGTGAGAACCCTGATGATTATTATTGAATAATTATCAACCTGAGTTTTAACAATAGCATGTAATGTATCTAAGCAATAATAGTGTGTAATTTATGTAATCTTGTGATGTTGCATTTGCAGACTTCAAACTTATTTAATTTTTTCCAGGTTATTCCTGTATTCCCACCGGAGAATGGCCATCACTGGTGATGATGTCACACTGGAGGAAATCCTACCCATCTCTTATGACTTCTCAGTTGTTGAAGGTAAGACTGAATTATTTGGTTAAATCAACCAAAGGGATGCTTTCATGATGGTTTCCTCTGACACCTCCACAGTTTCGTCTCCGGATGAGCTCGCTGTTGTTGGTGAGTGTGTATTTCCATCTCTAGTGCTTCAGTGTCTCTGGGCTTTTTAACGGATAGTTGGTTTGTCAATACACAGGTGCGGACACTCGAGTGCGAGTAACGTTTCTTGAAGAGGAGTTGGAGCTGAAGTTACCTTTCGGATCTCAAAGCCGTCTGTTCCTCGGCGAGGTCAATCGGGCATGGAGCGGTAAGAGCTGACCCGTCTGTGCGTCTCAGTTTACAAGGGCTTTCTACACTCAAACACTTCAGGACGCCAATCATACATATTTCTTGAGCACAACATTAGTTGCATTAGTATTAATTGTTCCTTAAAAAAATACATATTAGTCCTACTCCTAACTTTTTGTGTTACTCAGATCCTGGGTCAGACGTAACAACCCAGTGTTTGGGTAGTTTTTGTGTTACTCAGATCCTGGGTCAGACGTAACAACCCAGTGTTTGGGTAGTTTTTGTGTTACTTAGATCCCGGGTCAGACGAATAACCCAGTGTTTGGGTAGTTTTTGTGTTACTCAGATCCTGGGTCAGACGTAACAACCCAGTGTTTGAGTAGTTTTGTGTTACTCAGATCCTGGGTCAGACGTAACAACCCAGTGTTTGAGTAGTTTTATGTTACTTAGATCCCGGTCAGACGTAATAACCCAGTGTTTGGGTAGTTTTGTGTTACACAGATCCTGGGTCAGACGTAACAACCCAGTTTTTAAGGTCGTTTTGTGTTACTCAGATCCTGTGTCAGATGTAACAACCCAGTGTTTGGGTAGTTTTGTGTTACTCAGATCCTGGGTCAGGCGTAATAAACCCAGTTTTTAAGGTCGTTTTGTGTTACTCAGATCCTGGGTCAGGCGTAACAACCCAGTGTTTGGGTAGTTTTGTGTTACTCAGATCCTGGGTCAGACGTAACAACCCAGTGTTTGGGTAGTTTTTGTGTTACTCAGATCCCGGGTCAGGCGTAACAACCCAGTGTTTGAGTAGTTTTTGTGTTACTTAGATCCTGGGTCAGACAACCCAGTGTTTGGGTAGTTTTGTGTTACTCAGATCCTGTGTCAGATGTAACAACCCAGTGTTTGGGTAGTTTTGTGTTACTCAGATCCTGTGTCAGATGTAACAACCCAGTGTTTGGGTAGTTTTGTGTTACTCAGATCCTGGGTCAGACGTAACAACCCAGTGTTTGAGTAGTTTTGTGTTACTCAGATCCTGGGTCAGACGTAACAACCCAGTGTTTGGGTAGTTTTGTGTTACTCAGATCCTGTGTCAGATGTAACAACCCAGTGTTTGGGTAGTTTTTGTGTTACTCAGATCCTGGGTCAGACGTAACAACCCAGTGTTTGGGTAGTTTTTGTGTTACACAGATCCTGGGTCAGACGTAACAACCCAGTTTTTAAGGTCGTTTTTGTGTTACTCAGATCCTGGGTCAGACGTAACAACCCAGTGTTTGGGTAGTTTTTGTGTTACTCAGATCCTGGGTCAGACGTAACAACCCAGTGTTTGGGTAGTTTTTGTGTTACTCAGATCCCGGGTCAGGCGTAACAACCCAGTGTTTGGGTAGTTTTTGTGTTACTCAGATCCCGGGTCAGACGTATCAACCCAGTGTTTGAGTAGTTCCCTTTCAAGGGAACTCGCTGCGTCACCGCTTTGGGAACGCCTCTGTGTGATTGCGTCGTGAAGCACATGTGTAATCAGTCCAATAGAGAGACGGAACGTATAGGCGGGTGACGTCATAGACCCGGAAGGTATAAAGCATACCGGCAAACACACGCCCCTAGCTTCTGTTGCCTTCAGCAAGCGCTCTGTGTAACATTGTCCTTGTCAGCTCTGTGTTTGTGTCTGAGTTCAGACTTTTTTTGTTTGTTTTCTTATAACAAGTTTGCAACACTTACTGACACACTAAAAGAGAGACACTGTGGCGCGCGCAGTCGGCTCTCGAGGGGGTCGGCTGCGAGCATTGTGAGGTTTTGCCTCTGAGAGTGCTGCGATCCCGCGAACGCTCTTCGAGGAGGGCGGCGCGGCTCGCGTTCTCTGTGGCGTGTTCTCCGCGGCTTAGACTCTGCTGTTGCTGAGGCGGGGCGGTAGTTTTTGTCGCGTGGTTCGCAAACGGACTTGTCAGAGGGGTTAGAGACGGGCCAGCCCTTTCTCTGCCTTCACCTGGCAAGTACAGTGCTGCTTCTCTGGGTTCGAGCCAGCGCTGCGTGTTTCTCCCGTCCGGGGGGCGCGGCCTCGGTGTTGCAGCTGTTCAGCTCTGAGGAGGTGAATGTCTGTAGTGTGGGATTACAAATTCATAAATTGTTATATCAAGGTTCCAATGTAATAGTATATAAACTGAAAACGTTATGTACATAGTGTTTTACAGTTTGAGGTAAAGATTGGCCGCATTCTAACAAGATCAAGTTAATCAGCCCAGGTGTTTGAGAAATTAGTCTTTTATCTCTATGCAGCTCCTGACCATTTGGTATGACAAGCTCAGGGCACAGTCGTGCTTTTGTCTCTATGATAATGTGAATGTATGAGCAATACTGTCAGAGTGATTGGATTTGCATCTATGCATTTGAATGACACTGTTATGCTGATTCGATTAGAACTGGTGACACTGAAACGTCTGGGGTGTGTCCCTTTACCTATACAACATTTGCATTCCTTTGTTTAGATTGTCTCCTCCTCAACTGTGTAAATTCCTCCCCCTGAAATGTGGATAAATTACAATGTATTATACTTTTTGTCAGACTTGATGACTACAGCCACCGACCGCACGCACGTGCTCTCAATAAAGAGTCACATGTTATATTCAAGCTCTCCTGGTCTTCACTTCTGAGTTTCCAACAGTAGCATTGTTGCAGGGGTTGAAGACTCGCCACTTCTAACACCTGCTAGTGAGGAGCTCATGGAGGTCTGAGCAGAGATGTGGCCAAAAAAAAAAAATAAATAAATAAATATATATATATATATATATATTAAAGAAAAAGAAGAATATTTAAGGCCAGATCAGAAGCGCCTCAGTTAAAAGCAGGCTTATGAGTGCTTTCTGTCAGTGCCCTGATCAGCCTCCATGGGGCTTGCTGTTTTTCACAGATCCCCACACTGAGGTGTTGAGATCGTGGAAACAGCCATATTTTCACTGTGTTTAATTCTAAAAGCACACTTCGAGATGTAAAGCCCCACCTTTGCTCTTAGTCATTTAGAGCTGCATTAATATTGCATATATATATATTATATAAGGATATACATACTATATAAATAATGCTACAAAGTGTACTCAGTGGCTCAGTGTACACTATGGCTTTCGTGCGGCATTTTAAGCGGCCCGATGTAAGCTCTGGAACAGTAAAAGCACACCGAGTATGAGCTCCTCACACCGGGCGCAGCGAATCAGAGCGTTGAGGAGGGCTGCGTCTAAGAGCCCTGTCGCCTTAGTGCCCAGGGCTGTGAGGGTTTCCCCCCCCCGGGGTCAGGCGGTGTTCACCTCTTCATATGGTGCCCGTCTGTCCTCGGCACCCTCACAGAGTCAATCCACCAACCCCCGCCCGAGGGCCGGGGTGTGGAGGGCCCTCGCCCCCTTGGAGGAAACGCGCTGCTGTGTCAGTTGTTCCCTGCCGGTTCGCCGCTACAGGGCGCTGCACTCGCAGTACCGAGCATATCGGGGGCCAGTCCTGAGGGGCTGGTACCCTTAGAGGGTCAATCCACCAACCCCGCCCGAGTGCCGGGCCGTGGAGGGCCCTCGCGGGTCATCCTAGGATGGCTTGCGCCCTCCTCGGAGGTAAATCGCGCTGTTGAGTCAGTTGTTCCCTGCCGGTTTGCCGCTTCAGGCGCTGCACTGCAGTGCAGAGCACATCAGAGGCCAGCCCTGAGGGGCTGGTACCCTTAGAGGGTCAATCCACCAAACCCGCCCGAGTGCTGGGGCGTGGAGGGCCCTCACGGGTCATCCATAGGATGGCTTGCGCCTCCTCAGAGGAAACCGCTGTTGAGTCAGTTGTTCCCTGCCGGTTCGCCGCTTCAGGGCGCTGCACTCGCAGTGCAGAGCACATATGGGGCCAGTCCTGAGGGGCTGGTACCCTTAGCAGATTTTGTGTCGGAGTGAGAATCTGCCGCATTATCTCGGTGGGTCCTGCAATGTATTAAATTTGGGTACGTCATCCAGTTCGAATGTCGCCTCTCGGTTGTACGGGTCTTCTCCACTGTGGGGACCCGAGCAGGCTCTGGTGGTGACTCAGGAAGTGCAGACTCTGCTGCGAAAGAGGCTTTGAGTGGGTCCTCTACCAGACAGGAGTCAGGCTTTCATAGCCAGTACTTCAGTATGCCGAAGAAGGATGGGGAGCTGCGCCTATTTTTAGATCTGCACATCCTCAGGATGCTTACGCTCAAACACATCTTGTCTCAGATCAGGTCCGAGGACTGGTTTGTCTCAATAGATCTAAAGATGCATAGTTTCATATCTCCATCCTTCCTCAGCACAGGAAGTACCTGAGGTTCGCATTCGGGAGAAGCGTGCCAACATCGGGTGCTTCCCTTTGGTCTAGCCCAAGGCCTGTCCCTGGGGGCACCGTGTCAGCGTGCGTCTCTGATCACGGATGCCTGACAGGCTGGGGGTGGTGTCGAACATGAGTGGTTGCTCAGCCCAACTCTACTCCCGGGGCTCGGTGCTCGCCCACTAGACAATGTCACAGGCGAGCATTCGGCTCATATGGGGACGTGGGTATTCTCGTTCCCAAAGCGGTGACGCAGCGCGAGTTCCTTAAAGGAACGTCTGGGTTACGACTGTAACCTTAGTTCCCTGAATAGGGAACGAGACGCTGCGTCACCCTGCCATACTCCCCGCATGCCCGCAAGCGTCTTGCTTCAGTCTTTCTCAGAAGCTAGGGGCGTGTGTTTGCCGGTATGCTTTATACCTTCCGGGTCTATGACGTCACCCGCCTATACGTTCCGTCTCTCTATTGGACTGATTACACATGTGCTTCACGACGCAATCACACAGAGGCGTTCCCAAAGCGGTGACGCAGAGTCTCGTTCCCTATTCAGGGAACTAAGGTTACAGTCGTAACCGAGACGTTTTTGTGTTACTCAGATCCTGGGTCAGACGTAACAACCCAGTGTTTGAGTAGTTTTTGTGTTACTCAGATCCCGGGTCAGGCGTAACAACCCAGTGTTTGGGTAGTTTTTGTGCTACTCAGATCCTGGGTCAGACGTAACAATCCAGTGTTTGGGTAGTTTTTGTGTTACTCAGATCCTGGGTCAGACGTAACAACCCAGTGTTTGAGTAGATTTGTGCTACTCAGATCCTGGGTCAGACGTAACAACCCAGTGTTTGAGTAGTTTTTGTGTTACTCAGATCCTGGGTCAGACGTAACAACCCAGTGTTTGAGTAGTTTTTGTGTTACTCAGATCCTGGGTCAGACGCAACAACCCAGTGTTTGGGTAGTTTTGTGTTACTCAGATCCTGGGTCAGACGTAACAACCCAGTGTTTGGGTAGTTTTTGTGTTACTCAGATCCTGGGTCAGACGTAACAACCCAGTGTTTGGGTAGTTTTGTGTTACTCAGATCCTGGGTCAGACGTAACAACCCAGTGTTTGGGTAGTTTTTGTGTTACTCAGATCCTGGGTCAGACGCAACAACCCAGTGTTTGAGTAGTTTTTGTGTTACTCAGATCCTGGGTCAGACGTAACAACCCAGTGTTTGGGTAGTTTTTGTGTTACTCAGATCCTGGGTCAGACGTAACAACCCAGTGTTTGAGTAGTTTTTGTGCTACTCAGATCCTGGGTCAGACGTAACAACCCAGTGTTTGAGTAGTTTTTGTGCTACTCAGATCCTGGGTCAGACGTAATAACCCAGTGTTTGGGTAGTTTTGTGTTACACAGATCCTGGGTCAGACGTAACAACCCATTGTTTGGGTAGTTTTGTGTTACACAGATCCTGGGTCAGACGTAACAACCCAGTGTTTGAGTAGTTTTTGTGTTACACAGATCCTGGGTCAGACGTAACAACCCAGTGTTTGAGTAGTTTTGTGCTACTCAGATCCTGGGTCAGACGTAACAACCCAGTGTTTGAGTAGTTTTTGTGTTACTCAGATCCTGGGTCAGGCGTAACAACCCAGTGTTTGGGTAGTTTTGTGTAACTCAGATCCTGGGTCAGGCGTAACAACCCAGTGTTTGGGTAGTTTTTGTGCTACTCAGATCCTGGGTCAGACGTAACAACCCAGTGTTTGGGTAGTTTTGTGTTACTCAGATCCTGGGTCAGGCGTAACAACCCAGTGTTTGGGTAGTTTTGTGTAACTCAGATCCTGGGTCAGGCGTAACAACCCAGTGTTTGGGTAGTTTTTGTGTTACTCAGATCCCGGGTCAGACGTAACAACCCAGTGTTTGAGTAGTTTTTGTGTTACTCAGATCCCGGGTCAGGCGTAATAACCCAGTGTTTGGGTAGTTTTGTGTTACTCAGATCCCGGGTCAGGCGTAACAACCCAGTGTTTGGGTAGTTTTGTGTTACTCAGATCCTGGGTCAGGCGTAACAACCCAGTGTTTGAGTAGTTTTGTGCTACTCAGATCCTGGGTCAGACAACCCAGTGTTTGGGTAGTTTTTGTGTTACTCAGATCCTGGGTCAGGCGTAACAACCCAGTGTTTGGGTAGTTTTGTGTAACTCAGATCCTGGGTCAGGCGTAACAACCCAGTGTTTGGGTAGTTTTTGTGTTACTCAGATCCCGGGTCAGACGTAACAACCCAGTGTTTGGGTAGTTTTGTGTTACTCAGATCCCGGGTCAGGCGTAACAACCCAGTGTTTGGGTAGTTTTGTGTTACTCAGATCCCGGGTCAGGCGTAACAACCCAGTGTTTGGGTAGTTTTTGTGTTACTCAGATCCTGGGTCAGACGCAACAACCCAGTGTTTGAGTAGTTTTGTGTTACTCAGATCCTGGGTCATACGTAAACCCAGTGTTTGGGTAGTTTTGTGCTACTCAGATCCTGGGTCAGATGTAACAACCCAGTGTTTGGGTAGTTTTTGTGTTACGCAGATCCTGGTTCAGACGTAACAACCCAGTGTTTGGGTAGTTTTTGTGTTACTCAGATCCTGGGTCAGACGCAACAACCCAGTGTTTGAGTAGTTTTGTGTTACTCAGATCCTGGGTCATACGTAACAACCCAGTGTTTGGGTAGTTTTGTGCTACTCAGATCCTGGGTCAGATGTAACAACCCAGTGTTTGGGTAGTTTTTGTGTTACGCAGATCCTGGGTCAGACGTAACAACCCAGTGTTTGAGTAGTTTTGTGCTACTCAGATCCTGGGTCAGACGTAACAACCCAGTGTTTGGGTAGTTTTGTGTTACTCAGATCCTGGGTCAGGCGTAACAACCCAGTGTTTGGGTAGTTTTGTGTGTAACTCAGATCCTGGGTCAGGCGTAACAACCCAGTGTTTGGGTAGTTTTGTGTTACTCAGATCCCGGGTCAGACGTAACAACCCAGTGTTTGGGTAGTTTTGTGTTACTCAGATCCCGGGTCAGGCGTAACAACCCAGTGTTTGGGTAGTTTTTGTGTTACTCAGATCCCGGGTCAGGCGTAACAACCCAGTGTTTGGGTAGTTTTGTGTTACTCAGATCCTGGGTCAGACGCAACAACCCAGTGTTTGAGTAGTTTTTGTGTTACTCAGATCCTGGGTCATACGTAACAACCCAGTGTTTGGGTAGTTTTTGTGCTACTCAGATCCTGGGTCAGATGTAACAACCCAGTGTTTGGGTAGTTTTGTGTTACGCAGATCCTGGTTCAGACGTAACAACCCAGTGTTTGGGTAGTTTTTGTGTTACTCAGATCCTGGGTCAGACGCAACAACCCAGTGTTTGAGTTTTTGTGTTACTCAGATCCTGGGTCATACGTAACAACCCAGTGTTTGGGTAGTTTTTGTGCTACTCAGATCCTGGGTCAGATGTAACAACCCAGTGTTTGGGTAGTTTTTGTGTTACGCAGATCCTGGGTCAGGCGTAACAACCCAGTGTTTGAGTAGTTTTTGTGCTACTCAGATCCTGGGTCAGACGTAACAACCCAGTGTTTGGGTAGTTTTTGTGCTACTCAGATCCTGGGTCAGACGTAACAACCCAGTGCAAAAACTCCTCCACATATTTCTCCAGAGTTCAACCGTTGACTGAGGGCTTAAGTACAAAGGGCAAACAAAGGAGCTAAGGAGTTCATTAACGAGGTAACAGGTGAATGGGATAAATCAGTGAAACTAGATCAAAGGAAAACAGCAATGATTATAATCCTGACACTAATAGTCTGTTAATGATTTGTAAGTACTTTATTACTGCATGCGTATTATAAAGTGTTACTGGGAATTCTTAAAAAAAAATTACTTAATCTTTCTGACTCATTGAATCGTGTTTAGAACTATTGTGCTTTACATGCTTTCACATTCACATCAAATGAATGGGAATTCACGCGATGCAGAAGAAAACCTGCCGAGTGAGTTGTGCTGTGTTTTCCCGCTCCCATTCATGCCCGTTCACTGTAAGAGTGAGCGACAGGCATCAGCTGACCCGCTCTGTCATTCATTCACCTGGGGAAATCATTACTTACTTTACTTTTGAAATCATTGTGTAATAAGCGTTCGCATGGAAGCCTAGCTTTACCACCAGACATCTGACACATCCAGCGCTCTCAACTCTCAGACAACAGTTAGACCTGACACACACGCGTCAAGGAAGACGGACAGAAGGGTGTAAGAGGAAGAGTCTGAATTCAAATAAGCTCTTGGTTTGTAACACATGAGCAGCAGATTGCAGTGATAGTGGATCCACGATTTCCTGATCGACCCAGAATCAACGGAATAAGAGATGTTCAACCTTCGTCGCTCGATCAGTGATGGCGAGTGTCCGGGGCTCAGCAGACGCGCTCACTAACAGGAAGAATATTAGAAATTTGCACGGTAAGACAGTGGATAAACTGTGGTCATATAGAAACTCTTGACACTGCCGTGCAAAAGGAAGTCACAGCTTGTGTGTGTTGATGAAAGTGTAAACTAGTTCTGAGAGAGAGGACGGCAGTGAAGGGAAGAAGAAATGAGAGTTCCTCTTTAGCTGTCTCAGAACATGCATACAAGAGTCAGCTAATCTAGTCCAAGATACTAAGTGTGTCTGAAACTGGAGCTTTAATTAATCTAAGATTGTCTTTTAAACTTCTAGATGTCTGTGAGCAATATCCGAAGCGAGAGCCAAAGTTCGACTGGCTTACCAAGTACCGCAAGGTGTCGAGAGGAGCCAGATCTCTGAGGAAGACCATCGGAGCGACGAGCGCCAAGATGAGTCAAAGTAAGAAAGCAGGTGAGCGTTGCATTTGCTCATTCAGCTGTTCGTTCTTACAGTGTATCCACATAGAAAACTGCTCTTTCAATGCTATTTCACTGTTTCTCCTGTATCTTTAATCAAAAACATGTGTTCATTACATCAACATTTTCATCACTTTGTGCATTTGAGTAGAACTGAAAGCATTTGCATCTGTCTTGCATAACACATCGGTGGGTCACGGATGAATGTGCCAGCTTTATAGCTGCAGAAAGTGTGTGTGTGTGCGTGTGTGTGTGTGTGCGTGATGGGTAGGTTCAGGTGCAGTGTGTGTGTGTGTGTGTGATGGGTAGGTTCAGGGGCAGTGTGTGTGTGTGTGTGTATGTGAGAGTGTGTGTGTGTGTGATGGGTAGGTTTAGGGTAGGGGCAGTGTGTGTGTGTGTGTGTATGTGAGAGTGTGTGTGTTCGTGTGAGAGAGTGTCTTTGAGTGTGTGTGTGTGTGTGTCTGTGTCTGTGTCTGTGTCTGTGTGTGTGTGTGTGTGTGTGTGTGTGTGTGTGTGTGTGTGTGTGTGTGTGTGTGTGTGTGTGTGTGAGTGTCTTTGAGTGTGTGTGTGTATGTTTGTCTGTGTATGTGTCTGTGTCTGTGTGTGTGTGTGTGTGTGTGTGTGTGTGTGTGTGTGTGTGTGTGTGTGTGAGTGTCTTTGAGTGTGTGTGTGTGTGTTTGTCTGTGTCTGTATGTGTGTGTGTGTGTGTGTGTGTGTGTGTGTGTGTGTGTGTGTGTGTGAGAGTGTCTTTGAGTGTGTGTGTGTGTGTGTGTGTGTGTGTGTGTGTGTCTGTGTGAGAGTGTCTTTGAGTGTGTGTGTGTGTGTGTGTGTGTGTGTGTGTGTGTGTGTGTGTGTCTGTGTGTGTGTGACCGCAGTGTTCATCGCAGACCTGTGAGATGTGTTTGCTGTTTGCTAATATGAAACGCTATCTTTGCTGTATATAGTAACAGAGTAATATTAGTACTCTTACTCTAGTAATGGAGTTGTGCACTTTGCCAACCAATCGCTGTATTGGCCTCTATAATCCTCCAAACACTCTCACAGAAGAAACGCAGCCATTGTATTTCGATTTGCATAAGCTTCATTTAGTAAACAAACCAGTACGTCCAGATGCCGTCTCAGCGGAGCGCTTTATTAAGCTCAGTGAAACCCGGAGCTCGGGTGGTCATAGTAGTCATTCTTAGATGATTAGTAATCGTTA
>CM040926.1:2254134-2256634 GCA_023029165.1 Gobiocypris rarus | reverse complement strand
TTTTGTGTTTGTTTAAGCTTAACATTAGACTAATGTATCATTCAATTGTAATATAATAGTAAATCAGAAGCGATCGCTATAATAATACTGGACAAACACTGTCCGCTAGTTGAGTCTGATTCTCCATCGATGATTCGTGTTCGACCGCGCGAGTCTGCAGACGAACTTCAAGCGTCATGCCGAATCCTACTATGGGAAGGCTCTGCTCATGAATAATAAGTGAGAAACGTGACGTTTAACCAATTGCTCAATTGATTGGCTGCAACGCTGTCGTTGGTAAATGAGTGCTCGTTACTGGACGCTACTGGAAGGTTACGAGGCGACGTCAGTACGGATTAATTAATATTCATGAGCCAAGCCTTCTTCATAGTAGGACTCGCTGCCAAACGCTCTTTAGATTGAAATGAACTGAGGCGGTCCGTGTGTCACTACAGTCAGAATGCGATAGCAGAGAGATGTCTAATGCGACTCCACTAAATGGTAAGAAAAGTGCTCTCGCTTAGATATCAATTTAAACAAAGTAAACAGATAGAAAACTCTTCTAGTAATTCGCTTTGACGTGTACATTTGGAGCAGATTAAATAATTCAGTTCTTCTGGTTTTCACTCTGTGTGTGTGTGTGTGTGTGTGTGTGTGTGTGTGTGTGTGTGTGTGTGTGTGTGTGTGTGTGTGTGTGTGTGTGTGTGTGTGTGTGTGTGTGTGTGTTTAGTCGTGATTGGCTCTGGCTGTGTCTCAAACCCTAGTGAGTGCCCTAACGTTACCTAGACAGCACTTTCGCGCGCTCTGAATCCCAACGGTCGACACTCACATTAACGTTAAAGGCACAATATGTCAGACTTTTGGATTAAAATATCCCATAACCACTAGAACAGTGTTATATATTTAGTTGACTTGTATACATTATCCCAAATGTTTCAGAGAATGTTTAAATCCAGAGAAATAAGCAATTTTTAACTATTTTAATTTGCGTCGCCTATCAATGACATCATACCCTCGATCTTATTTTTTAGAAACCATGGAAACACCAAAGACGCTTTAATATTAGGGGTGGTTATTGACTCAAATTTCACGATTCAATGCGATTTCCATTCACAAGCTTTCGATTCGATTAAATATTGATTATTGTGGATATATATCAGATACAGTAAATGGCGAAAAAAATTATTCGCTAATGTTTTTAAACTAGGCTATACATGGTAGTCAGTTGGTACATTACTATAATATTGAAGGTTAATATTAACTGATTTATATACAAAAATAAAGCAGGGCCGTTTTGAGGGGTAAATATTTACCCGGAGCTTAATTTAGACCCTGCAGTCGAAACACACCGAGTACCATCCCAACGGCCCTCGTTCCTGGGGAAAGTTCCCGCGGTGGAAACGCGGCTATAGTTACAGCTCTGTGTTACATACGCATGAGCGAAGCGGCGAAGCCACTCGAAATGAAGGATTCATCAAGCGACCGCCAACGGCGAAAAATTACATATTGTGCCTTTAACGTAACCTTACGATGCCGAGTTTTAATGTGGAACTATAATAAATAAACAAGTAATTCTTTGTTTTGAGCTTGTGTACTATACGTGATAATCTCATGGTCAGCGTTATAAACCACTTATTTATGTGTAAATTGTGTTTGCTTGTATCTTTATTTACTTTACTTGTTTTAGGGTAGTTGACCTTAGTGACCTGATGTGCGATGTTTATTGTAAGGTGTCCTTGTTACAGTGTAATTATACACTTAAATACTGAGTAATAATAATAACTACATGTGCTTACTGTAGGGTTTGGGGTTAGTTGCATGTAATTATGCATCCTTTACTGTTATTACTATAGTAACTACATGTAACGTGTAACTGTAATAAAGCGCAATATCTGTATAGTTATCATTATACAGAGAATATATGGAATATATATATGTCACAGGATATATTCATATGTCACTGAATACATTTTAATTTATTGATCATTTATTGGTCATTAAAAATCCCAGGATGAAAAGTTGTTCAATTAAAATTTTATTTTAAATTATTCTGATAATTCAAGATAATTTTACAGAGATAAACTTACTGAAAGATAATATGATGCATTTATAATGAAGCGATTTAATAAAAAAGACGCTACTGGATAAAATAAGTGTATTATTATATGATTGCATGATTTTTGTCGTGTGATCTGATGATTTTAGAAATAATAAGCTGAGTATCCAGTTCATTCCCCGAGGTCACAAAAATTGATTTTTGTTCAGAAATGAATGCATCATATTCAATATTCAAAGTTTTTTGTTGAACTAAGTAAAAATCTTCTCCATCGATCTGGCAAGTGCGACTGAGCCGAGCGGGCTTTGCTGTATTACTGCGGTTTAAGCCATTGTTGCCAAACCAAACCACTGCTTTGACATTTCCTGTGAAACCGTGAGGAAGCTGGCGTTTGCTCTGGCCCCGCCCACATTCCTCTCTCTACACCCGTATGACATCATCGCCTCATCGTCGAACCCTGAGCTG
>CM040926.1:2169134-2249134 GCA_023029165.1 Gobiocypris rarus | reverse complement strand
AAAAATAATTTCACATTTCTACTACATTAATGACCCAGTTTAAATACAGATTCATCTTCCCAGCGCTGAAGTACCCCTTTAAAGATCTCTTCCGATGACTGACCCGTATTTTGCTGCTGATGAGTGAGCGGTGTTTTACCAGTTAAAAGCCAGACTGCCGTTGCTTGTGTGAACAGCATATTTTTGTATTTACCGGTAAAGTTATTTTGGAAATTTCACAGCAATTTACCGGGATTGCTGTGTGATGGGGCTATTGTTAACATCAGCTATTACTGTTGTTTCCTGTTAAAATAGTGTATTTTAGTGTTTAATTTCCCCCTAAATAATGAAAGGGGAACTTCAGCGCTGGGAAGATGAATCTGTATTTAAACTGGGTCATTAATGAACTTCTAGACTGAGCAAACACAGAACATTTATTTTTTGTCTCATGGGGATGAAAAACAACAACTCCCAGAATGCACTGCTTCACTGCCCTGCGAGGCCTCTCCCAAAGCTATGGAAACTGGTTATCAATATGCTCACCGCGGCACCGCCCCTAACTTTGTTTTCATTTTCTTAGTAATAAAATAATTTAGTTCAGTTAGAGACACTACAATTAAAAACGTAATATGTCTGTTCAATATACATTCATCACATGAGCTGAGGGAAGCGCGGGATTCACGGCTGCGGCTGCATTCACAGCGCGTGATCAGTCTGGCGCGTGTTCAGTCCATGTCTTTGGAAGTTTAACTTTCATAGGAAGTTCATTTGAACAGTTGAAACACTCCCTTTGCTCTCCACCGCTCCGTTCTCATGAATCTCCGCAGCTCCCGAGCCGAGTGCTGTGAGTGAGATCCCACCCCCCATGGACGGGTTGAAAACATGTGGAAATAGCGCCCACTGCTGGCTGTAGTCTTTACCGATGACGCAAAATGACGATATTTGCGACATCGGAGGATTTGTTCCAGAAATAAAATACATAAATCTCTCGTCTCAGGGGATATGAGGGAGCACGATCATTAGAATATACTCCCGGGTTTCTACTGATACAAAGCTTAATGCTAATCGCTGAAGTAAACCTTTAAACCTTGTTATAGCAGGGCTCTCAGTCAGAAAATATCATACAAATTAGTAATAAAAAGAAAAAATTTCTATAGTTATTTTTAAAATATTTTTAGGCAAAGGAAGCTAAATTAGTACCACACTTTTACTGCATGACATGTTTGACTTAACTATAAAATCCGTTTTTTGTTTTTTTTTCACAAATCTTTTATTTTATTTTTTTTACTTTTCTGGATTTTTTTTTGGCCTTCATTTTAATGTTTAAATACAATTTTAGTTATCAAAAAGCATTTAAATCATGAAACTTATCCAATTTATTTTTAAAGTTTAGCAAAAATTATGGCCTTTTTTTACCAATACGTTTTATTTTGACCAAATTCTGTGTTTTATGGACTCCATTTTAACGGTTTAATTAAATTTCAATAATCAAAAACCATGTCTAATTAATTGGATTCACGAAAACATTTATTTATTTATTAATTTCTATGAAATGTCCCCACAGAAATTCTGTGTATTTACATTTTTCTGTTAGTCATATAAAGGCACAAAATATTAATTTCATGTATCTTTTAATCATATGAAATTACACTTTTTGTCTTGTCAAATAAAGTGCTGCACAGCAGAGATTTACTGGTAAAATTAAGAATAACATTTTAATAATAATGTATTATCATTATTAGTGTTAGTATGATTATTACACTGAGGTGTAGCTTCTACTGTACAACAGTGATATATTTCTGTCACAGGTTAAACC
Organism: Gobiocypris rarus; assembly: GCA_023029165.1. Lineage (NCBI taxonomy): Eukaryota > Metazoa > Chordata > Actinopteri > Cypriniformes > Gobionidae > Gobiocypris > Gobiocypris rarus. The sequence continues at coordinate 2,247,339 of CM040926.1, read as the reverse complement.
AAACTTTTATTTTGACGTGTTGCGGTGAAGACCTTTGAGCTTGTTTACCGTTAAAATACTGCATTTTAGTGTTTAGTTTCCCCCCAAAACAATTAAACCTTGTTATAGCAGTTCTCTCACAGTCATACAAATCATACAAATTAATAATAAAACTAAGAAAAGTTGCATATTTTATTGACATCGACTCCCTTTTAATGAGGACAGTCGCTTTAAAATGATGTAAACTTGATACAGTAATGACAAATTCATGAAGCTTTATTTAGAGAACAAATTCATAGATCATCCCTGCAGCCTTTTAATGATGAATAACACTTTGAAGCAATAACCATAACCAGGATGTTCAGTGGGACAGTTTTGTTTGTAACTCGAGCCTTTTTCGATCTAGTGCACTTTTTCCCCTTAGAAACTGATGGTGATAAACGTCCTTGAGTGGCCATTTATAGTTACGCTGCCCCCTGTTGAACGAAACCCTGTCCTGCAGCTGCAAACGCATGAAGAGTATTCATAGAAACACAACTCATAGTCATTTCATGAAGCTCTCTGAGCTCTTGTTAAGGACACAAAGCACCAGAAGGTCTTTATTTTGAGGCTGTATGTGTGAGATGTTTCTTAATTCAAACCGGCTGCTTGTCTCTTTGGCTGGTGTCGTGAGATCACTTGAATCACTCGCTCTGTTCTCATTGTGTGCCGACAGCTTCTTCTTGGGCACCTACAATGTGAACGGCCAGAATCCAAAGGAGAGTCTCAGACCGTGGCTGACGTCCACCACCGCCCCTCCAGACTTCTACCTTGTGGGGTAAGGCTCCACATTATTATATTTATAATAACCCACGGCCTGAGTGATGAAGATGGGCAGATGTGTGACTGGGATTCCCTGCTGTAGTTTCCAGGAGCTGGACCTCAGCAAGGAGGCGTTTCTCTTCAACGATACTCCTAAAGAGCCGGAGTGGATGTTAGCCGTCTACAAGGGCCTCCATCCAGACGCCAAGTACGCTTTAGTAAGGACCTCGTCTGCCTTCTCACCCATGAGCTAGTGTGCGCCAGTGTCCAGATCTCACACACAAGCACTGGTTTGGTGGTACGCCTGCCCCCTGATACTCATCTAAATGTGCGGGCGTGCGCTATTATTAGGGCACGTCCAAGTGTTCGTGTGGAAGCTAAATTAGTAGCGTGCATTTACTGCATGACATGTTTAACTTAACCCAATGACATATGTTGGGACACCATTTTAATGGTTAAATACATTTTTTAGTTATCAAAAAACATTTCTAATTAATTAAAATTATGCAATTTCACAACAATTTTTTTACAAGTACATTTTATTTTGATCAAATTCTGTGTTTTCTGGACTTTTAATTACATTTTAGTTATCAAAAAGCATGTCTAAATAATTAAAAAATGAAACGTATGCAATTTAACAACAATTTCTTAAAAGTTTAACAAAAATGTATGTTTAGGGCCCTATGAAATGCATTTTATTTTGACCAAATTCTGTTTTCTGTATTCAATTTTAATGGTTTAATTACATTTCAATAATAAAAAAACATGTCTGATTAATTTAATTCATAAAAAAGTAAATGTATTAATTTTGAAATGCCCCCCCCCAGAAATTCTGTGTTGTGTATTTAAATTTTTCTGGCAATCAAATTAATATTTTTAATCATATGAAATTAAACTTTTCTTGTCAAATAAAGTGATGCACAACAACAACAGAGCTTTTCTGTTAAAATTAAAACATGCGATTATTCCTTAAATTAAAGTTTTAATAATAATTTATTATTATTATTAGGATTATAATTACGTAGCTAAATTCTGCTGTACAACAGTAATATATTTCTGTCACAATTTCTTCAAGTTAAACAGACTTTTATTTTGACGGGAAGACCTTGTGAAGTTTCTGTGTGTTTATGATATGACGATAGCTTAGATGAAACTTTAAAAAAGCGGATGAAGTGACACACAGACACACACAACATGCAGGATTCATATTTAAACCGGTTTAATATTCACAGACACTAGTCTGTATCGCGATGTGATTTAAGTGTGCTGACCTGCTTTTGATTTATTCATCAAACATTTGACAAATTCTGTGAAATTCTGCATTATTCAGTTTGATATTGATATTGGTTATTCAGTAAAGTTTTCAGTTTTTATGACTGGATTCCTGTGATTCCATTGAGGTCAGCCGGCACTGACTCAGAAATCTCTAGTTTATTAATAAAAAGTAGTTTTTCGACACATTCATAATCATTACTTTTGTTGTAGCAAGCTTTATGCGTGCATTTCCGCACTTAAGTCATAATAAATATAATTATTATAAATAAATATTAAATCATTTCTCAGCCCTGAAACCATTTTCTGATGCCACTCCCCGACCGTAAGTATTTTTTTAAGTAATCAAATTGTTATCATAAACGTCCGATTAGTCGACTAATGGCTTAAATGAAGGACTACTATAGGCGGGGAAGCCCTGTTATTATAACAGACTCATGTCATTGTACTTATCTAGTAAAATCATCTTGATTTATGAAGTTTTAGAGTTTGGACTGGAAACAAGATAAGAGAAGCATTTGTTACAGTGTAGAGATAAAAACATGTCACAGTTTCATCACAAAATACATTTTAAAAAGATAATTGCGTGTTTTTATATCACAATTCAGACTCAATTGCATTTTAATATCTTACAATTCTGAGGAATAAATTCAGAAATGTGAGATAAAAAAGGTTTTCTATTTTTGTGGTGGAAACGAGCTTCCGTAGTTTTATTTATTATACATTTTATTTTATTTTTGCCATCTCAGAGTTTATTTAAATGGCTTTAAAGTCATTGAGCGCGTTTGCATGCACTATTATGATTAATAATCTGACAATGCATGTGCATCCCGGCAGTCAGCTTAATAATTTGTGTATTTGATGTTAAATATATATGTTTTGATGCCACTCCTTGTAAACGCAAGTACTTATTGGTTTGCACTGGGACAGTGGGTGAATTCATGGAGTTATCAGCGTATCTCTGTGTGTAAACGTGTCCATTGTCCTTCTGTTTGATTCTTTTCTCAACCCATCATTGTCAGTGTAAGAGTATTGCTGTGTGCTGTGCAGGTGAAGCTGGTGCGGTTGGTGGGAATCATGCTGTTGTTCTATGTGAAAGCGGAGCATGCAGCGCACATCTCTGAGGTGGAGGCCGAGACCGTCGGCACAGGCGTCATGGGGCGGATGGTGAGTGCTGTTAGCAGAAGCGCTGAACGTGAACAATCACACGGTTAAAGGGATAGTTCACCCAAAAATAAAATTACCCCATGGTTTACTCACCCTCAAGCCATCCTAGGTGGACCGCCTTCCGTGTGCAGCTTAGGCAGAGAGTGTAACAGGCGTGGCAATGACGTCAGATGTAGTGTAAGCGCTTTGAACTGCAAAAGGTGTTACACTTTCTGCGTAAGTTGAATACGGAAGGCAGTCCGTGAGTCATTGAGTCAATATGTTCAAATGCTGACCGTTCTTAATGAGTGAGTCATTGAGTCGATTCATTCAAACGCTGACTGTTCTTAATGAGTGAGTCATTGAGTCGATTCGTTCAAACGCTGACTGTTCTTAATGAGTGAGTCATTGAGTCGATTCGTTCAAACGCTGACTGTTCCTAATGAGTGAGTCATTGAGTCGATTCGTTCAAACGCTGACTGTTCTTAATGAGTGAGTCATTGAGTCGATTCGTTCAAACGCTGACTGTTCTTAATGAGTGAGTCATTGAGTCGATTCGTTCAAACGCTGACTGTTCTTAATGAGTGAGTCATTGAGTCGATTTGTTCAAACGCTGACCGTTCTTAATGAATGAGTCATTGAGTCGATTTGTTCAAATGCTGACCGTCTTAATGAGTGAGTCCTTGAGTCGATTTGTTCAAATGCTGACTGTCTTATTGAGTGAATCATTGAGTTGATTTGTTCAAATGCTGACTGTCTTAATGAGTGAGTCCTTGAGTCGATTTGTTCAAGCGCTTACCGTCTTAATGAGTGAGTCATTGGGTCGATTCATTCAAACGCTGACCCTCTTAATGAGTGAGTCATTGAGTCGATTCATTCAAACGCTGACCCTCTTAATGAGTGAGTCATTGAGTTGATTTGTTCAAATGCTGACTGTCCTAATGAGTGAGTCGATTCGTTCAAACTCTGACTGTCTTAATGAGTGAGTCATTGAGTCGATTCGTTCAAACGTTGATCGTCTTAATGAGTGAGTCATTGAGTCGATTCGTTCAAACGCTGACCGTCTTAATGAGTGAGTCATTGAGTCAATTCGTTCAAACGCTGACCGTCTTAATGAGTGAGTAATTGAGTCGATTCGTTTAAGCGTTGACCGTCTTAATGAGTGAGTCATTGAGTCGATTCGTTCAAACGTTGACCGTCTTAATGAGTGAGTCATTGAGTCGATTCGTTCAAACGCTGACCGTCTTAATGAGTGAGTCATTGAGTCAATTAATTCAAACGCTGACCGTCTTAATGAGTGAGTCATTGAGTCAATTCGTTCAAACGCTGACCGTCTTAATGAGTGAGTCATTGAGTCGATTCGCTTCAAACGCGTTGACCGTCTTAATGAGTGAGTCATTGAGTCGATTCGTTCAAACGCTGACCGTCTTAATGAGTGAGTCATTGAGTCAATTCGTTCAAACGCTGACCGTCTTAATGAGTGAGTAATTGAGTCGATTCGTTTAAACGCGTTGACCGTCTTAATGAGTGAGTCCTTGAGTCGATTTGTTCAAATGCTGACTGTCTTATTGAGTGAATCATTGAGTTGATTTGTTCAAATGCTGACTGTCTTAATGAGTGAGTCCTTGAGTCGATTTGTTCAAGCGCTTACCGTCTTAATGAGTGAGTCATTGGGTCGATTCATTCAAACGCTGACCCTCTTAATGAGTGAGTCATTGAGTCGATTCATTCAAACGCTGACCCTCTTAATGAGTGAGTCATTGAGTTGATTTGTTCAAATGCTGACTGTCCTAATGAGTGAGTCCTTGAGTCGATTTGTTCAAAGGCTGACCAACTTAATGAGTGAGTCATTGAGTCGATTTGTTCAAGCGCTGACCAACTTAATGAGTGAGTCATTGAGTCGATTCGTTCAAACTCTGACTGTCTTAATGAGTGAGTCATTGAGTCGATTCGTTCAAACGCTGACCGTCTTAATGAGTGAGTCATTGAGTCGATTCGTTCAAACGCTGACCGTCTTAATGAGTGAGTCATTGAGTCAATTCGTTCAAACGCTGACCGTCTTAATGAGTGAGTAATTGAGTCGATTCGTTCAAACGCTGACCGTCTTAATGAGTGAGTCATTGAGTCGATTCGTTTAAACGCTGACCGTCTTAATGAGTGAGTCATTGAGTCGATTCGTTCAAACGCTGACCGTCTTAATGAGTGAGTCATTGAGTCAATTCGTTCAAACGCTGACCCTCTTAATGAGTGAGTAATTGAGTCGATTCGTTCAAACGTTGACCGTCTTAATGAGTGAGTCATTGAGTCGATGCATTCAAACGCTGACCCTCTTAATGAGTGAGTCATTGAGTCGATTCATTCAAACGCTGACCGTCTTAATGAGTGAGTCATTGAGTCGTTTTGTTCAAATGGCTGATTCGTTCAGTAATGAAGCAATCATTTATGAATAGGTAATTGAATCTTTGATTTATTCAACCGATTCATTCAAATGGCTGAATCATTCAGTAACACACTGTTGCTGTGAGATGCGTTATGGTTCCGCTGTGGATTAGCCAGGACATTTTTTAATATAACTCTGATTGTGTTTGTCTGAAAAAAGAAAGTCATATACATCTGAGATGGCTTGAGGGGGAGTAAAATTAAGTTTTCAACTATTCCTTTAATCAGGGCTCCACAGTGCAACCAAATGTGACTGGAAAAAGATTTAGCCGCACCAATGCAAGTGACCTGGTCAAAGCTCATGAATACTCCAAAATTAACATCCTGTCACCATTACCCCTGTGTTCCAATTGTCTTTTGTCCGGGCGTTGTTTTTACATATGTTTGTAAAGCTACCGTTCTCCTAAATTAGAAGCAAAAGTTGCCTAAAGAAATGTAAGCATAAGCAAATAACATTCAAATACCCTTCTTTCTCCTTTAGGGTAATAAAGGTGCAGTTGCCATCCGCTTCCAGTTTCACAACTCGGACATCTGTGTGGTGAACTCCCACCTCGCCGCGCACACCGAAGAGTTCGAGAGACGCAATCAGGACTTTAAGGACATCTGCCGCAGGATCCAGTTCGGGCAGGACGACCCCACTCTACCACCCCGCACCATCATGAAGCACAAGTATGAACCAAACACGATAGCCGATATGCAACAGATGCTCTTTATCGTCAAGGTTCTCTCTTCTCTTCCAGTGTTGTGCTATGGCTGGGAGATCTAAACTACAGAATAAGTGACCTTGAAGTTGATCATGTGAAGGACTTAATAGCTAAAAAGGATTTTGAGACCCTGTGTAATCATGACCAGGTAAGATGAGAGACAGCTGCAGTTTCTCTGGATAGTTTTGAGATATATGGGGATATGAATGACTCTGTGTGTGTGTATGTGTGTGTGTGTGTGTGTGTGTGTGTGTGTGTGTGTGTGTGTGTGTGTGTGTGTGTATGTATGTGTGTTTCAGCTGAAGCGGCAGATGGATGAGGAGGTTGTGTTTGTGGGCTTCACGGAGGGAGAGATTGATTTCCAACCCACATATAAATATGACACTGGCTCAGATCTGTGGGATACAAGGTCAGAGGTCACCATCACACATCATTTCCCCTGTCACACTTTCAATAAAAAAGCTAATATGCTCCATAACATACAATTAACAAACACATAGCAATATCCTTGCAAGACACATTAACTAACATTATAAGTAGACTAGGGCTGCATGATATTCAAATGCAGTTTAATTAAAGGCACAATATGTAAGATTTCTGGATTTAAAATATCCATTAGTGTGGTAACCATGGCAACACCAGCGGCGCTTTAATATCTGCTGTGTTTATGAGACACTGTTTGGATCATTGATGGACAGAAACTCATCATTGTTCTCCAGCTCAACACAGTTAGTCTGATTGTGTAAATCTGCTGTTCTTGATTTACCGCACAGAGTGCCATGTTTTACTGCCTAATATGATCTCGCTCACTGCAGTGTGAACACGTGTCTCATAGGAGCATTATAACATCACTTTAACACACTCACATGTGTGTGATATGATCAAACACACACGCATGAGCGGAAGAAGCGGAAGCGGCAGAATAAAAGCTCCGCCCACTCACGAGTCAAGACACGCCTTTGTGTTGAATTAGAGACGAAAAATTACATGTTGTGGCTTTAAATAAATATATGCACTGCATGTGTTAGAGTGAAGCGTATGGGATTAATATCCTGCCATGATTCAAAACTGAAAATAAAGTTCTGAAAGGTTGAAAATAAGTGTTCGAAAACTCAAAATCTTACAAAAAAGAAGTTTTGCAAGATCGAAAAATAAGATTTGCAAGCTTGCAAAATGTAAAAAAATAAAAAAATCTCTGCAAACATTGTTGTTGTTTTTAGATTTCCTTCTTCAGAACTGCAACATTTTTTTACGATGTCGGGCAAACAATTTTTCAGAGTTTCGAATTTGTCACTGTTCTCCCAGTGTATAGTTTGTTTTCCACGTTTGAAACCTTGTAAATGATGATCTGAAAACTGGTGTGCGAATGTGTGAAAAAAAAGTTTTTAAACTCTGAAAACTGAGTTTGCAGGCTTGCAAAGTGGTAAAAAAAATTAAATCTCTGCAAACATAATTTTTTTTTTGAGATTTCCTTCTTCAGAAGTGCAACACTCTTTTTATGGTGTTGTGCAATCATTTTCAGAGTTTTGAATTTGTCACTGTTCTCCCAGTGTATTTTTTGTTTTCCACGTTTGAAACCTTGTAAATGCTGATTTGAAAACTGGTGTGTGAATGTGTGAAATAAAGTTTTGAAACTCTGAAAACTGGGGTTCGAAAGTAAACTTATTACATTACATTACATTTGCTATCCTATTGCAGTCTATTTTTCAGAGCTTAGTTTACAACACCCACTTTGCGGAGATACGGCCATACAGTTCTGAGCTTGCGACTCGTCATTTGTGGCAGCGTTGTCACGCAGCTCTGCTCTGAATCTCTGAAACTCAGACTGGCGAAAATGAAGCTTCGCAACCTTAACTTAAAAAAAGCCTGGAGGAGGGCCTTAATGCTCTTGACCAATGCTTTGCTGTCTGCTGACGTACAGTCCAATCAAGTCATATTTACTGGAGAGGTGGGATTGACCGACTGCTATGGTGGACCAAACCTATGGAGGACCAAACCTGCATAAATTAAAAATAAATAAATGAATAAGTAAATAAATGAATAAATATACAAATATGTAAATAAGCAGATACATAGATAAATAAATGTTATAAAATTGTGTATTTTTCCCTTTTATACATTATAAAATATTAAAAATATTATATTCATATTAAAATATTTTTAACTTGTATTTATTTGTTAATTAATTGTAATATTTATTTTTATATTTATGCATTCATTTATTTTTACATTTATTTATTGATTCATTCATTCATTTTTACTTTTCCTTGTGCAACATGGAAATGAGGAGGGCGGTCCTTGAGTAGCTTCAGCGCATCATTGGTTGAGAGCTCATAATCGTCAGACCAAAGTTGGCGTCCGGATAGTTCTTACACAGTCTCAGACACCAAACAACAATGTTTCCAGCAGTTTGACACATTGAGAGATAAGTTTCAATGGTACTTATGTACGATGGATGTCACATCCCACCTTAGTGCCATCTGACTCTATGATTTTGAATGTTCTGGGGAATATTTTGCAGAGTGCCTTACAATTCAGTCTCAATTCTTTAATATTATTATTATTCCCAGTTGATAGTGAATGGCAGCCCTATGAACCACTCATAGGAAAATGATGAAATTTGGCACACTTATAGAGGTGAATAGTAATCTGACCAACTTTGGAGCTTCTGGGACCAACTCTGTAGCGCCACCACCACTTCAGAAACGTTTCTTTGGTCATAACTTTTGAACCTTTTGTCATAGAAACAAATGCCTTAGTACATCCCATTACTCTCCTCATGCTGAAAAACTTCTCAGAAGATCATTGGACCGAGCCTCAACTTAATGAACTTAATGTTGACTCTAAATTACATTATGATGCTATATCTCGGCAATAGCTTTATCCATCGAAAAACTAAATTAGGACACTTCATCAACACCATGATCTTTCATTTAGATTATTACTTCATACTCTTATTAAATGGGTCAAAAACATTAGCCGTTTTTGCATTTTGCAATATATATATATATCAAAAAAGAAAAGCTAAATATTAAAATATCATTTTTTCAAATATTATGCAGCCCTACAGGCTTTTTTTATATAAATGTAATAAATTGTTTTGCAAGTAGGAAATTGCATGTGTTCCCAAAACAATATTATTTTTGCCCTGATTGGTTCATCAAAGCAATGTTTTTTTTTTTTTATTGCTTGTTTTCTTCATTATTATCCCCAGTTGATAGTGAATGGCAGCCCTATGAACCACTCATAGGAAAATGATGACATTTGGCACACTTATAGAGGTGTCCCTGAATAGTAATCTGACCAACTTTGAGTTTTCTAGGACCAACTCTGTAGCGCCACCACCAGTTCAGAAATTCACTTTTCTCTGGTCTTAACTTTTACAGCCCGTTACTCTCCTCATGCTGAATGAAAACTTCTCAGAGGATCATTAGACCGAGCCTCACAGAAACGACTGAACAGAATTTTGATATGCTGTTTTGTTCAGAAGTTATGATGACGTGAGCTTAATGTTGACTGAAATACATCAGGTGCTATATCTCGGCAATAGTTTTATCTATTGAAACGAGACTTGGTATACTTCATCAACACCATGATCTGAGGGTGTGTGCCAAATTTGGGAACAGTGCCACCTACAGGTCATAAGATCTAAGAAAAAGTCCATTTTTGTTCATAACTTGTGAAATGCTTAGGCCAAATCCATTGATATTGATCCCATCCAGGATCAGATCACATATCCGCCATTTTGAAATTTGTCATAAATTGCAAACATTTTTAAATGATTTGATGCATTGGCACAACAGCATATCCCGAAGGTACCCAAAACATTTAAAGACAGTCTAGAGTTCAGAAGTTGTCTGATATACACGTTCTCGTTCCTTGGTCCAAGGGTTTGGCCCCGTTATTGCTGCTCGCAGCTATATTTTTGTTTGTGTTTATGCAGTGAGAAGTGTCGAATCCCAGCATGGTGTGACCGCATCCTATGGAGGGGGAAGAACATTAAACAGCTCAATTACCAGAGCCACATGACCCTGAAGACAAGTGACCACAAACCCGTCAGCTCTCTGCTCGAGATAGGGGTAAGAACAGCAGCCGTGACCTCACACAGCCCTCATTCTCAGTCCCCTCACTGACATCGGCCGTTGCTCTGCGCAGATCAAGCTCGTGAACGAGGAGTCCTACAAACGGACGTTCGAAGAGATCGTGAGGCGCATCGACAGACTGGAGAACGACTGTATTCCTTCAGTGTCGCTGTCTCAAAGAGAGGTGAGCCGTTTTCATCTTACATCATCTTAAGTGATACCTTTCAAAAGTTTGGGAATTTTAAAGAAAAGCTGTTCTTCTGAACTTCCTATTAATCAAATCTCCTGAAACTAAAAAATTTGAATGCCTCATATTCTGTGTCTTTCTGTAGTTCCACTTCCAGGATGTGAAGTTCATGCAGCATCAGGCGCAGACGGTGACCGTTCACAACGATGGACAGGTGCCATGTCAGTTTGAGTTCATTCAGAAGCTGGACGAGCCGGCCTACTGCAAGCCCTGGCTGACAGCAAACCCATGCAAAGGCTTCCTGGCCCAGGGTGAGGCGGCTTCACCACTACCCTAATATGTCATCAGTTATTTCACTTACTAAGTTTCCTAACACAAGCAGGTGTGACACAACATCGTTCTGTCCTCACTTGAACTAACCAAGCCACATCCAACGGGGGTTTTCTCCCTGCTCATTACACCTTTTAACCCCGGGTGAAGGAACATTTCACACGTGTGGTTTAGAAGGGGGTTACCAGTGCTTTTTACCCAGGGTTCATTTTTTATTTTTTTTATCATTTTGGACTCGATTTTAATGGTTAAATAAAATTTTAGTAATCAAAAAGCATGTCTAATGAATTTAAATCATGAAACTTAAACAGTTTAATAGCAATTTATTAAAAGTTTAATTAAAATTACCGTTTTATTTTTTACCAAAATTTTGTTCTGGACTCCATTTTGATGGTTTAATTAACCCTCGGGTGCTCTTCTGTCATTTCTGACCGGAACATTTTCTGTTTTAAATTTTTAAAAATCACAGCTTCATCTGAATGGTATGAAACTTGGTGACTTTTCTAGCATTAGGGATGTAAACACCAGTGTTGGGGGCATTACTTTAAAAAGTAATTACTTATAGTTAATAGTAGGGGTGTGCGATATTGACAAAAAGATATCTCGATATTTTCTGGGATTTTCTCGATAACGATAATTGGAGGATATTTTGCTGAGTGTGTGTTTTTGTACTTTGGCAGGTGTAGGACTGCCGTGGTCAGCTGACTGCTAAAGTTTATGATATTCCTCATATTCTGTGTGGTGGTCAGTTCACAGAAGTGACAGAAATCATCTTTTTTACCTTGATACTTTTTTTTAAAACATATTTTGTGTTAATTTCAAAAATTATAAAAATCAATTATAATAAGACACAATAGGGCTGTTACCATCCAAATAAATAATAATTTTATCAACAAAATGTATCTTTGCAGTGCAGAGGAAACACAGAAGCTGCATCTGAAGTGGCATTTAGATCATTTACACAGCTCAGAAGTGACACATTAATATCCTGCAGTTATGCATAAATAATGTTTGATTTTTAAAACAAAATTTTGAATAATATTGATATTTGAAATTATTTAAAACATGAAAAGATACTTTAACTGTAAAATTCAAACCACCAGTAGGTGGCAGCAAGTCAAGTTTAATGAGTGAGTCATTGAGATTCAACCGATTCATTCAAACAGCTGATTCATTCAAACAGCTGATTCATTCAAACAGCTGATTCATTCAAACAGCTGATTCATTCAAACAGCTGATTCATTCAAACAGCTGATTCATTCAAACAGCTGATTCAAACAGTTGATTCATTCAAACAGCTGATTCAATCAAACAACTGATTTATTCAAACAGCTGATTCATTCAAACAGCTGATTTATTCAAACAGCTGATTCATTCAAACAGCTGATTCATTCAAACAGCTGATTCATTCAAACAGCTGATTCATTCAAACAACTGATTCATTCAAACAGCTGATTCGTTCAAACAACCGATTCGTTCAAACAGCTGATTCGTTCAAACAACTGATTCATTCAAACAGCTGATTCATTCAAACAGCTGATTCATTCAAACAACTGATTCATTCAAACAGCTGATTCATTCAAACAACCGATTCGTTCAAACAGCTGATTCATTCAAACAGCTGATTCATTCAAACAACTGATTCATTCAAACAGCTGATTCATTTAAACAGCTGATTCATTCAAACAGCTGTTTCATTCAAACAGCGATTCATTCAAACAGCTGATTCATTTAAACAGCTGATTCATTCAAACAGCTGATTCATTCAAACAACTGATTTATTCAAACAGCTGATTCATTCAAACAGCTGATTCATTCAAACAGCTGATTCATTCAAACAGCTGATTCATTCAAACAACTGATTTATTCAAACAGCTGATTCGTTCAAACAACCGATTCGTTCAAACAACCGATTCGTTCAAACAGCTGATTCGTTCAAACAGCTGATTCGTTCAAACAACTGATTCATTCAAACAGCTGATTCATTCAAACAGCTGATTCATTCAAACAGCTGATTCATTCAAACAACTGATTCATTCAAACAGCTGATTCATTCAAACAACTGATTCGTTCAAACAGCTGATTCGTTCAAACAACTGATTTATTCAAACAGCTGATTCATTCAAACAGCTGATTCATTCAAACAGCTGATTCATTCAAACAACTGATTCATTCAAACAGCTGATTCATTCAAACAACTGATTCATTCAAATCATTCAAACAGCTGATTCATTCAAACAGCTGTTTCATTCAAACAGCCGATTCATTTAAACAGCCGATTCATTCAAACAGCCGATTCATTTAAACAGCTGATTCATTTAAACAGCTGATTCATTCAAACAACTGATTCATTCAAATCATTCAAACAGCTGATTCATTCAAATCATTCAAACAGCTGATTCATTTAAACAGCTGATTCATTCAAACAGCTGTTTCATTCAAACAGCCGATTCATTCAAACAGCTGATTCATTCAAACAGCTGATTCATTCAAACAACTGATTCATTCAAACAGCTGATTCATTCAAACAGCTGATTCATTCAAACAACTGATTCATTCAAACAGCTGATTCATTCAAACAACTGATTCATTCAAACAGCTTTGTTGGTCCCATGATGCTGATCATCAGCTTTCTCTGTCAGCTCAGGCTTTGAACCTGAGTTTAGGAGTTCAGCTGTGACATCAGCAGTGAACAGCCAATCACACGCTGTGGATCAGTGATGTGACATCAGCAGTGAACAGCCAATCACACGCTGTGGATCAGTGACACTGAGAGTCACTTCCCTCTTCGGCAGAATATTACATGATTGAAAAATATTAATATTAAATGTACACCGCAAGAAGAAAAGAGCTGTCTATAAAAGAGGACAACTTAAAGAAAAATCTTACTACGTTATGAAGGTAGTTTAGCTGATGTATAGAGAGAATTAGCTCACATGTAGTCATTTATAGCTTTATTTATTGTTTTTAAAGCCTATTTGTATGACCTTTATATAGGTGGCTATTTATATACATTTTAACAAAGTACCTATGAATGATTGATTAACTAAAATGATACATTTGATACAACTAAAACTGATTAAGGGTATAATAATTGCATAAATGATGTCTAAATCATTCAAAATTATTATTATTTTAAATAAGCATTGTTAAAAGCCAGACGCTTTAGTCTTTAAAAACCATTTGCTATGCCATGACCTTTAATCTGGAGTAGAAACAGGGGAGTGGCTTTATTGCATCAGAGGTGTCACTTTGCTCACAGCTGATTGGTCCAATTTCAGTTTGAGATCTCTAATCCAGAACATAACCGGCCCTGGAGCAGGTTAGCCGTGGAGCGTAGGTTACGCTGGAGATGAACACTCCCAAGGGCTAGACAGGAAGTAAAGACGTGGTTAAAATAGTCCATGTGACTCCAGAGATGAAGAGATGAGTCACATGGGCTATTTTAACCATGTCTTTACTTCCTGTCTGGCCCTTGGGAGTGTTCATTACATGGAAGGTCTTACAGGTTTGGAACGACATGACGGTGAGGAATTAATGACAGAATTTACATATTTGGGTGGACTAACCCTTTAAGTCTAATTTGCATTGACTTCCCCCAATGCAAGGAAAAACGTTGTCTCTGATGTCTTTGTGGTGTTTGTGTAGGCGCCAGTGTGGACATCGACCTGGAGGTGTTTGTGAACCGCTCTACAGCCCCAGAGCTGAACTCAGGCCAGCAGCAGCTGGAGGACATCCTGGTCCTGCACCTGGAGAGGGGGAAAGACTACTTCATCTCCATCACGGGCTCCTACCTGCCCAGCTGCTTCGGCTCTTCTCTGAGCACACTGTGCCTGCTGAGGGAACCCATCCAGGAGATGCCACTGGAGGCCGTCCGAGAGCTGGTGAGATCAAACTCTTTCTGACTGATCCACAAACAGCTATAGTTTTGAACCATGCATTTAGCTGTTTCAAAGCCTTGTGATCTGCCCTGCTGTCCACTGCCTAAATAGGCAGCTGCTTTCTGAGCGTCCTAGTCTCGTGTAGCCAGATCTTACAGAAGGTCTGGACTCCTTCGCAGAGGCCGCTTGACTGACATGTAAAGCAACCAATCACAGTTTGTTTTGTTCAGCGTCATGTCCCCAAAATAATTGACCGGCATGCAATTCATTCAAGATTATTGCAACAATGGCGCTGTAAACTTTACATATTTTTGAAAATCTAGCAGAGAAAATCCTGGAGAATTCAACCAATCACATGACGACTTAAAAGTGTATCAGACGAACACCATTACACTCTTGTAGCCAATCAGCAGCAGGGGGTGTGTCCACTCATGATGGGGGAGGAGAGAGAGTGAGACAATCAGCAGTAGGGGGCGTGTTCACTCATGATTGGGGAGGAGAGAGAGTGAGACAATCAGCAGTAGGGGTGGAGAGAGAGTGAGACAATCAGCAGTAGGGGGCGTGTCCACTCATGATTGGGGAGGAGAGAGAGTGAGACAATCAGCAGTAGGGGTGGAGAGTGAGTGAGACAATCAGCAGTAGGGGCGTGTCCACTCATGATGGGGAGGAGAGAGTGAGAGAGCCAATCAGCAGTAGGGGCGTGTCCACTCATGGGGGAGGAGAGAGTGAGAGAGCCAATCAGCAGTAGGGGCGTGTCCACTCATGGGGAGGAGAGAGTGAGAGAGCCAATCAGCAGTAGGGGCGTGTCCACTCATGATGGGGAGGAGAGAGTGAGAGAGCCAATCAGCAGTAGGCGTGTCCACTCATGATGGGGAGGAGAGAGTGAGAGAGCCAATCAGCAGTAGGGGCGTGTTCACTCATGATGGGGGTGGAGAGTGAGTGAGACAATCAGCAGTAGGGGCGTGTCCACTCATGATGGGGAGGAGAGAGTGAGAGAGCCAATCAGCAGTAGGGGCGTGTTCACTCATGATGGGGTGGAGAGTGAGTGAGACAATCAGCAGTAGGGGCGTGTCCACTCATGATGGGGAGGAGAGAGTGAGAGAGCCAATCAGCAGTAGGGGCGTGTTCACTCATGATGGGGGTGGAGAGAGTGAGACAATCAGCAGTAGGGGCGTGTCCACTCATGATGGGGAGGAGAGTGAGAGAGCCAATCAGCAGTAGGGGCGTGTTCACTCATGATGGGGAGGAGAGAGAGTGAGACAATCAGCAGTAGGGGCGTGTTCACTCATGATGGGGAGGAGAGAGAGTGAGAGAGCCAATCAGCAGTAGAGTGTCCACTCATGATGGGGAGGAGAGAGAGTGAGACAACCAGCAGTAGGGGCGTGTCCACTCATGATGGGGAGGAGAGAGAGTGAGACAATCAGCAGTAGGGGCGTGTTAACTCATGGTGGGGAGGAGAGAGAGTGAGACAATCAGCAGTAGGGGCGTGTTCACTCATGATGGGGAGGAGAGTGAGAGAGCCAATCAGCAGTAGGGGTGTGTTCACTCATGATGGGGAGGAGAGAGCCAATCAGCAGTAGGGGCGTGTCCACTCATGATGGGGAGGAGAGAGTGAGAGAGCCAATCAGCAGTAGGGGTGGAGAGAGAGTGAGACAATCAGCAGTAGGGGCGTGTCCACTCATGATGGGGAGGAGAGAGAGTGAGAGAGCCAATCAGCAGTAGGGGCGTGTTCACTCATGATGGGGAGGAGAGAGAGTGAGACAATCAGCAGTAGGGGCGTGTTCCCTCATGATGGGGAGGAGAGAGAGTGAGAGAGCCAATCAGCAGTAGGGGAGTGTCCACTCATGATGGGGAGGAGAGAGAGTGAGACAATCAGCAGTAGGGGGCGTGTCCACTCATGATGGGGGAGGAGAGAGAGTGAGACAATCAGCAGTAGGGGCGTGTTCACTCATGATGGGGAGGAGAGTGAGAGAGCCAATCAGCAGTAGGGGGTGTGTTCACTCATGATGGGGAGGAGAGAGCCAATCAGCAGTAGGGGCGTGTTCACTTATGATGGGGAGGAGAGAGAGTGAGACAATCAGCAGTAGGGGCGTATTCACTCATGATGGGGAGGAGAGAGAGTGAGAGAGACAATCAGCAGTAGGCGTGTTCACTCATGATGGGGAGGAGAGAGAGTGAGACAATCAGCAGTAGGGGGCGTGTTCACTCATGATTGGGGAGGAGAGAGAGTGAGAGAGCCAATCAGCAGTAGGGCGTGTTCACTCATGATGGGGAGGAGAGAGAGTGAGAGAGCCAATCAGCAGTAGGGGTGTGTCCACTCATGATGGGGGAGGAGAGAGAGTGAGAGAGCCAATCAGCAGTAGGGGGTGTGTTCACTCATGATGGGGAGGAGAGAGAGTGAGACAATCAGCAGTAGGGGGCGTGTTCACTCATGATGGGGAGGAGAGAGAGTGAGACAATCAGCAGTAGGGGGTGTGTTCACTCATGATTGGGGAGGAGAGAGAGTGAGAGAGCCAATCAGCAGTAGGGGGTGTGTTCACTCATGATGGGGGAGGAGAGAGTGAGACAATCAGCAGTATGGGTGTGTCCACTCATGATGGGGAGGAGAGAGAGAGTGAGAGAGCCAATCAGCAGTAGGGGTGTGTTCACTCATGATTGGGGAGGAGAGAGAGTGAGAGAGACAATCAGCAGTAGGGGTGTGTTCACTCATGATGGGGAGGAGAGAGTGAGACAATCAGCAGTAGGGGGCGTGTTCACTCATGATGGGGGAGGAGAGAGAGTGAGAGAGCCAATCAGCAGTAGGGAGTGTCCACTCATGATGGGGAGGAGAGAGAGTGAGTGAGAGAGCCAATCAGCAGTAGGGGTGTGTTCACTCATGATGGGGAGGAGAGAGAGTGAGACAATCAGCAGTAGGGGGCGTGTTCACTCATGATGGGGGAGGAGAGAGAGTGAGAGAGCCAATCAGCAGTAGGGGAGTGTCCACTCATGATGGGGAGGAGAGAGAGTGAGTGAGAGAGCCAATCAGCAGTAGGGGTGTGTTCACTCATGATGGGGAGGAGAGAGAGTGAGACAATCAGCAGTAGGGGTGTGTTCACTCATGATGGGGAGGAGAGAGAGTGAGACAATCAGCAGTAGGGCGTGTTCACTCATGATTGGGGAGGAGAGAGAGTGAGTGAGACAATCAGCAGTAGGGGTGTGTCCACTCATGATGGGGAGGACAGAGAGTGAGACAATCAGCAGTATGGGTGTGTCCACTCATGATGGGGAGGAGAGAGAGTGAGACAATCAGCAGTAGGGGTGGAGAGAGAGTGAGACAATCAGCAGTAGGGGTGGAGAGAGAGTGAGACAATCAGCAGTAGGGGGCGTGTCCACTCATGATTGGGGAGGAGAGAGAGTGAGACAATCAGCAGTATGGGTGTGTCCACTCATGATTGGGGAGGAGAGAGAGTGAGACAATCAGCAGTAGGGGGCGTGTTCACTCATGATGGGGAGGAGAGAGAGTGAGACAATCAGCAGTAGGGGGTGTGTCCACTCATGATGGGGAGGAGAGAGAGTGAGACAATCAGCAGTAGGGGGTGTGTTCACTCATGATTGGGGAGGAGAGAGAGTGAGACAATCAGCAGTAGGGGGTGTGTCCACTCATGATGGGGAGGAGAGAGAGTGAGACAATCAGCAGTAGGGGGCGTGTTCACTCATGATGGGGAGGAGAGAGAGTGAGACAATCAGCAGTAGGGGTGTGTTCACTCATGATTGGGGAGGAGAGAGAGTGAGACAATCAGCAGTAGGGGGTGTGTTCACTCATGATGGGGAGGAGAGAGAGTGAGACAATCAGCAGTAGGGGGCGTGTTCACTCATGATGGGGAGGAGAGAGAGTGAGACAATCAGCAGTAGGGGTGTGTCCACTCATGATGGGGGAGGAGAGAGAGTGAGACAATCAGCAGTAGGGGGTGTGTCCACTCATGATGGGGAGGAGAGAGAGTGAGACAATCAGCAGTAGGGGGCGTGTTCACTCATGATGGGGGAGGAGAGAGAGTGAGACAATCAGCAGTAGGGGTGTGTTCACTCATGATGGGGAGGAGAGTGAGTGAGACAATCAGCAGTAGGGGTGTGTTCACTCATGATGGGGGAGGAGAGAGAGTGAGACAATCAGCAGTAGGGGGCGTGTTCACTCATGATGGGGGAGGAGAGAGAGTGAGACAATCAGCAGTAGGGGTGGAGAGTGAGTGAGACAATCAGCAGTAGGGGGTGTGTTCACTCATGATGGGGAGGAGAGAGTGAGACAATCAGCAGTAGGGGTGTGTTCACTCATGATGGGGAGGAGAGTGAGTGAGCCAATCAGCAGTAGGGGGTGTGTTCACTCATGATGGGGGAGGAGAGAGAGTGAGACAATCAGCAGTAGGGGGCGTGTTCACTCATGATGGGGGAGGAGAGAGAGTGAGAGAGCCAATCAGCAGATGGTTGAGAGACATTACCAAATAGGAAAATATCAGAGGGATATAAGTGGAAGAAAAAGGGTCATGATAAGGCGAGATGTTTAGGACCTTTGTTAGTATTGTTGTTATTTTGGGGCCGGATCAATGAAGCAATGTTTGTTTGTTTGAGTGTCGATTTCAAATATCAGTAGTATTTCTCAGAAATCGCTTACTGCACCTTTAACACTATAATCAAATATAAGACTCAAATATCTGGTAAAAACATTTTTAATGACATTTTTATCACATCTGTTCTCTATGTGAATATATACTAAAGTGTAAATTATTTTGTAGTGACCAAAGCTGAATTTATCATTATTACTCCAGTCTTCAGTGTCATGTGATCCTTCACTAATCTCTCTCATATGAGGATCTGATAATCAACACACATTTATGATTATTATCAGTGATGATACTTTGATGAATAGAAAGTTTAAAAGAACAGCATTCATTTGAAATGGAGTGTTTTGTTACTTTATAAATGCATTTACTGTCACTTTTGATCTGTTTAATGCATTCTTGTCTCTTGGTTTAGATTCAAAAAGGCCCTTTGCAACCAATAGAGACATCACTGGATCATAAACAGATGAAGCCATAATTATCTGGGAATTATTAATTTGCCTTTTCGTTTGTTATATCAGAGTATGAAGTCCAGCCAGGCGAGTAATCCAGAGACGGATAGACCTCAAGAAATCCCCAAGGAACTGTGGATGATGGTGGACCATCTCTTCCGTTACGCAAAAAAACAGGTCAGGACATCAGGATTGCCTCGTTGTGTTTTAGGCTTGCTTAAACTTGGCCTCAGTGCCTTGAAAACATTCAAACTGTGCTTTTGTAATTCTGTTCTAGCTGTTTGTCTTTGTTATGGTCACCCATTGAGCTCCTCTCCATAGTTACACCAGCACTAAAGCAGGAATCTGTCCAGGGAATCACCCGCGCTGGCCTTGGGAGAAATTAAACATTCCCCAAAGCTGACAGAATCACAGCTACACATGCGATTGACTGAACTGATTGTAAATGAACCTTTAAAGAACAATGGCTGGAGTTCATCCCAGGACTCTGAAAGCAGCCGTGATGAAGTCGTTGTTAATGTGTGTGTTACAGGAAGACCTGTTTCAACAGCCCGGCCTGCGCAGTGAGTTTGAGGAGATTCGGGATTGTTTGGACACGGGCAGCTTGGACACGCTCCGTATCCTTCCACACGCTCACTGTGTAATACATGTCTGTCGTCTGAGCTGACAGGATTCTGGATAACTCCGGAAATGAACATGCTTTTCTTCTTTTTGCCACTGCACGAATAGACCCGGTGAAAATGAGATATTCCAGGAGTAGTCCGATGGGATACCGTATGGGAGACCATGTTCTCTTTCACTGTGCAAGAGCAGAATAAAAATAGCAAGAATAAAACAGGGCCTGGTAAGCTTTTGTGATATTTACGTCACATTAAAGTCTTCCCTAACCCTTGGGAAGCTTTAAAACAGCATAATAGGGGAACTATTATGCTGTTATAAAGCTTCCCAAGGTCTCCTACAATAGTATCACATGAATCCAAAGTTAAAAAACACTTTAATCCTCTCCTAATCTCCACTGACGCATCAGCGCTTCTCTCTCAGTGTCTGAAACACTTCATTAGAGGATTCAGTCTCTCTAAGCCCCGCCTCTCTGAGAGCTGCTCTGCTGTGATTGGTCAGAAAGCAAGCGCTCATTAGCATATCTGAATCTCAGCTCTTGACACACAGTGATGCGAACAGTAACAGTGGTGTGGGTTTGACCGTATCAGTGTGAGTAAATCTTCACTCTGGGCGAATAAATAATATCTGTCATTAGCCATTGGCTAATAAATGCTTTTACTCGCCAGTGCGTGTCTAAGAGGCTAAGAATAAGTTTAGCATAGATCAGGGTTTCGGGTTTTAGATTAAAAATCTAAATTTTAGGCTTTAAAAAGTCTTAAATTCGCGTAAGTATTGAGTTCTAGGTATTACATAATTTTAAACAGGTCTTAATTTTCCTACGTCCATGTAACGCTACCTCTGATGCTCATTGAAGTGCTCCAGCAGCGCTTTAGTGTGTGTGTGTGTGTGTGTGTGTGTGAGTGTGTGTGTGTGTGTGTGTGTGTGTGTGAGTGTGTGTGTGGACTGGTAATCCCTACGGTATGGGGACAAAATGTCCCCACAAAGATGGCAATATCAAATTTTTGTCCTTGTGGGGACATTTTTTGGTCCCCATGAGGAAAACATCTTATAAATCACACTAAGTGATGTTTTTGAAAAAGTAAAAATGCAGCATGTCTCCTGTGATGGGTAGGTTTAGGGGCAGGGGCAGTGTAGGGGATAGAAAATACGGTTTGTACAGTATAAAATGCATTACGCCTATGAAATGTCCCCATAAAACATGGAAACACAACATGTGTGAGTGTGTGTGTGTGTGTGTGTGTGTGTGTGTGTGTGTGTGTGTGTGTGTGTGTGTGTGTGTGTGTGTGTGTTTATTCCGTGGTGTTGTAGTTCTTTCTTTCGCTAGTCCAACTATAGTTCGCTGTATTACAACTACAAATGAGACCAGCATGCATCTTATATTGCAGCCAATCAGCTTTCGTGTTATTGGCTCGAGTCTCTTTCGGATTGTACCACAGACAAATAACGGATTTTATTCTTCAGCTAACAGTTCTCCAGTTTCGCGATAATGAAAGTGAAGGGGAATCTTTCTCACCTGCCATCTCGCATGAGCGCCAAGGACCGGCAAAATACATATATAGGCCTGTCAAGCGATTAATCTCGATGTATAATATAGATGTAGATCTCGATATAGATGTATTTAAATATTTGTAAAAAATCTTCTATATGTACATGCATGTGTGTGTATTTATATACACAGTACACATACATACACATATATTATGTAAACAAGCTTTTATTTTGGATGCCGTTAATCGCGATAAATCGATTTGACAGCACTAATATAAATAAAATAGTATATCAGTCTGGCGAGAAACCTAAAAAATGTACTAGCCAATGTGTGCGTAGAGAGACGCAGTTCAGCCAATCAACAACAGAGGCTGGCATTATGCAAATGAGCTACAATCCAGGAAGTGAGGCTGAATGGCTCTTATTATCGGAGACATTAACTCCATCTTTGAAGCGGTGCAGACGTTATATTGCTCTGTTACACACTACATGAAAAAATGAAAATAATATCCGAAAAAGCATAACAGGGGTACTTCAAAGAATGCATTATTAAAAAAGGAAAACAATAAAAACTAAATCCTTCTAAAAAAAATAAATTCTAAAATCTGATTAATACAAATAGTCCCCTTTTATTTTAATTAGTTTTTAACATTTTTTTGTGTTCAGATATTTCCAGTATTGTAAAACTAACTGGGCTATTTCTAATTATTAAACTAAATTAACCATATAGACCAGATTACTGATCTAATTACTGATCTAAAGCCCACATTGTCACTGTATGATAATCGAAATATATTCTGTTGCATTATTTTCCTGTTAACACTATGAAGCTGCTTTGAAACAATCTGCGTTGTTAAAAGCGCTATATAAATAAACTTGACTTGACTTGACTATTTAGGTTAACTTCCTTTTATTAAACTCAGTTCAGGGTATTTCCAACATTTTCATTTAATGTTTATATTTTATTTTATTTCAGCTTTATTTCGATTGACAGAAATGTTGTCATAGTTTAGGTTGGAATGTACACCCAGTCCCATGAAGGAGTAGGCATTATGGGTAGTGTTTGAGTGTTGACCCTTGACCTGAGCCCGTAAGCCGGCAGTAACCACTCAGTGGCTGAAGCCCTGCTCCTGTTCCTGGACGCCCTTCCTGAGCCCGTGGTTCCCTTCTCCTTCTACACGCTGTGCTTGGACTGCAGCGCGGACAGCAGCCAGTGCAGACAGGTGTGTGTGTGTGTGTGTGTGTGTGTGTGTGTGTGTGTCACTTCCTCTCTTTGACTGTTAAACATATTCTGTTGGACTGTACCACACAACTGTTTATTTGAAATAAGAGATCGCCCTGTATTGTTCTCCAGCTCAACACAGTTAGTCTGATTGTGTAAATCTGCTGTTCTTGATTTACCGCACAGAGTGCCGTGTTTTACCGCCTAATATGATCTCGCTCACTGCAGTGTGAACAAGTGTCTCATAGGAGCATTATAACATCACTTTAACACACGCACATGTGTGTGATCAAACAGCGCTGCGTTACACACACACACACGCATGTCGCTCGTCTCTCGTTCAGCTCCACATCACTCGCTCTGCTCTTCACACTACAGTAACGCTGATAATAGTGGTGTCGACAATAATCAATTCAGCGATGCATCGCAATGCACGATTCAGAATCGATGCATAATCGATTTTGTCACTGTTTATTTTCCGGTTTGAAAATGCTATATACAATACCCTGTACCATTCAGTTTTATTTAATTTAATGACATTTATGTCAAACACACTGGAGAGTGATAATACACACATAGCAGCCACTACAATCCCTTGTTCAATATTTGACAATATTTGACATTATCATTACTTCTGAATAGGATGTGTACTTCATAAATTGCATAAATTATGGAAAGATATGTTTCAGATCACACAAACCACATATGGCCCTTATCAATCTGAACCTAAAATTTGGATCACAGCACATCTGATATTCTTGCAGTTTGAGAGTCCAACATATATCATTTTATATTGAATCTTTACACTGTACATTTTCATAAACTTTTTTTCAGTTTCACTTTCTTTATTGATTCCGACTTCTACAATAATCTTCCAAATGTCCTCTTTAAAACAAGACCGGTCCTGCATTTGTACTCCGAAGCCTTTTGAATTACAACCGTTTCAGTTCGGATGGGGAATTTCCATGTCTATGAGGTGTCACTTAAGGGGTTAATGGCTGCCTTAAATAAAGTGTGTAATTAATACAGGTGTGAGACCATAGACTGTGTAAACATACAGGCGTAGTGTCCGTGACGTCACCCGTAGGATTCTGAAGAGCCGTTCTGAAGCGTAGAGTCGGGTCGAGCTGGATATCCCGCGTCACTCCCGGATAACTGACAATAGGCAAAGAGGCGGGATGTGGGCGGAGCTGAGGTGATGACTCACAGACAGCAGACGATTGGCTATCCACCTGTCACTCAAAGTGGCCACACCCTTAATTATGCAGAACTTTAAGGCTTTATATATTGTAAACGAGTGAGTTATAAAAACATTCACCCCCTCACAGTCGTCATGAAGGGCAGAATGAGCCGTTTAGACCAAAAGCACAGTTTGTCCCAGACTGTAAACATGTGTTTTTCTGCTGTAAAGTTGGGCATTTTAACATGAGCTCAATGAGATTCTCTCTAGTGGCCAGTGGATGAACTGCAGTTTAAGTCACTTCCGTATCAGCTTCAGGAGAGACCGCGGAGGAGCCGCTTGCTTCAGTTCCACAGCTCATCCATGTTAACAGGTTAGTGCACGCTCTAACCTGTTAACATGGAAGCCTAAATAAAAACGGACACGCCACACAGGCGGTGTGTAGCCGCTCCACGCTTCCTGTCGAGCCCCGCCTTGACCCATTGATTGACGGAGGGTGGGCGTGATCAGCTCCGAATGCATTTTCAAATTCACATCGACTGAATGAATCGGCGTGTGGCATTCATTAAAATGCATTTTTCAAACCTCTCAAGAGTGAGTTTCAATGTATTAAAAAGTCATTTAAATCACAATTTTGCTACCATTTTGCTATATCTTTGGCTCAGAATGCATTTTGAAATCCACACTGAATTTTGCTACAAATATCACATGGCATTATGATGAAAATGCAATCCGAAGTTTCCTAACCGTGAGTGTAAATGCATTTAGAACAAATAACATGTAAATGATCATTGTGCTACTGTTATGGCTTGGACATAGACACACACCAAATCAATTTGAGTAATACAATTTCAATTTGCAATGTATAAAGCTTTCAAAATTAATATGTAATTTACATTTTAAAATTACTATTGGAAATGGCAAAAGTAAATTATATAATTTAATTTTCATTTATATTTTGCACCAACTTGGCACATATGTAATGGAAAATGCAATTTTAAATGGAGAAATACATTGCCATTTTGCATATTGCCTTGCAAATTGAACTCTGCTACACATAAGCTTCCATAGCCATGCACATTGCTCCACTGCTAACATGGCATTAAGACTTTATAATCAGTGTAATTGTGTTTCTTTCTGTCCACAGATGATTTCCATTCTACCTCAGTGCCATAAAAATGTTTTTAACTATTTGACGGCCTTCCTCCAGGAGTTGCTGAAGCACTCGGCACACAATCGGCTGGACGCTTCTGTCTTAGGTGTGTTGAGGCTGCACTTTCACTGCTTGTTTTTGTGTATTTCTGTCTGCAGATGTTCAGTTTCATTGGAAAGCAGAAGTCAGAAGCGTATTAAAAGATGGCAGACTGCAGCGGAGATCTTGACTTCTGTTATTATTAGTCTTTAACACATGAATACATCTGCTCATGTGCACGTGGCTAAGGATACGGTTTGAAATATATCCGGGATCTTCCCAGATGGATGAATCTCTCTCTCGTTCACAGGCCCGATCTTCGCTGGCCTTTTGCTCCGGTCGCCCACAAAGCAAGATCTGAGCGAGAAAAGGAAGGCCAAGGAGTTTTTCCAGCATTTCCTGGTCCAGACGACGCCCTCTGACACAGACACTCATGGGAAAGCACACGGATAACACACTCTTTCCTTATTTCAGCAGAATTATGTCATTTCCATTTAATTCAAAGCGTTTTAAACCGTCGTTGAAACTAATTGCTTTTATTGCAGATCAGATGGGAGTTTGTAGTTGAAGAATAATGGTTATTTAATGAAATATATTTGTATTCTGGATGTTTGTAAATACACAACTGTTCTTTTATATTAAATCTAAACAATTATAACAATCTCAGCGTTGGCCTTTTCCTTTCTGGATGCAAAATACTTTAGAGAATTGCATTTATTTTTAATATTGTGAATTTATTCATATTATTTTTATATCTCTTGAACAACAGACAGCGTCAGAAGCGTCTCGCCTGGGTTAAGGACAAAAGTGGTCCAAAGTTATGTTCTCTGATGAAAGTAAAATCGGCATTTCCTTTGAAAATCAGGGTCCCAGAGTCTGGAGGAAGAGAGAGAGACTCACAATCCACGTAGCTTGAGGTCCAGTGTAAGTTTCCACAGTCAGTGATGGTTTGGGGTGCCATGTCATCTGCTGGTGTTGGTCCACTGGGTTTTCTGAGGCCGTATACCAGGAAGTTTTAGAGCACTTCATGCTTCCTGCTGCTGACCAACTTTATGGAGATGCAGATTTCATTTTCCAACAGGACTTGGCACCTGCACACAGTGCCAAAGCAACCAGTTCCTGGTTTAAGGACCATGGTATCCCTGTTCTTAACTGGCCAGCAAACTCGCCTGACCTGAACCCATAGAAACTCTTTAGGGTATTGTGAAGAGGAAGATGCGATATGCCAGACCCAACGATGTAGAAGAGCAGATGGCCACTATCAGAGCAACCTGGGCTCCCATCACACCTGAGCAGAACCGCAGACTGATCCCACGCCACGGATTTTCCTTAGTTGTCAGTTATAATCATCAAAATTTAAAGAAATAAACATTTGAAATATATCAGTCTGTGTGTAATGAGTGAATATAATATACAAGTTTCACTTTTTGAATTGAATTAGTCAAATATATCTGCTTTTTGATGATATTCTAATGATATGACCAGCAACTGTATACACTCACCTAAAGGATTATTAGGAGCACACACTAATACTGTGTTTGACCCTTTGGCCTTCAGAACTGCCTTAATTCTGCGTGGCATTGATTCAACAAGGTGCTGAAAGCATTCTTTAGAAATGTTGGCCCATATTGATAGGATAGCATCTTGCAGTTGATGGAGATTTGTGGGATGCACATCCAGGGCACAAAGCTCCCGTTCCACCACATCCCAAAGATGCTCTATTGGGTTGAGATCTGGTGACTGTGGGGGCCATTTTAGTTCAGTGAACTCATTGTCATGTTCAAGAAACCAATTTGAAATGATTGGAGCTTTGTGACGGTGCATTATCCTGCTGGAAGTAGCCATCAGAGGATGGGAACATGGTGGTCATAAAGGGATGGACATGGTCAGAAACAATGCTCAGGTAGGCCGTGGCATTTAAACCATGCCCAATTGGCACTAAGGGGCCTAAAGTGTGCCAAGAAAACATCCCCACACCATTACACCACCTCCACCAGCCTGCACAGTGAAAACATCCCCACACCATTACACCACCACCACCAGCCTGCACAGTGAAAACATCCCCACACCATTACACCACCACCACCAGCCTGCACAGTGAAAACATCCCCACACCATTACACCACCACCACCAGCCTGCACAGTGAAAACATCCCCACACCATTACACCACCACCACCAGCCTGCACAGTGAAAACACCCCCACACCATTACACCACCACCACCAGCCTGCACAGTGAAAACATCCCCACACCATTACACCACCACCACCAGCCTGCACAGTGAAACATCCCCACACCATTACACCACCACCACCAGCCTGCACAGTGAAAACATCCCCACACCATTACACCACCACCACCAGCCTGCACAGTGAAAACACCCCCACACCATTACACCACCACCACCAGCCTGCACAGTGAAAACATCCCCACACCATTACACCACCACCACCAGCCTGCACAGTGAAAACATCCCCACACCATTACACCACCTCCACCAGCCTGCACAGTGAAAACACCCCCACACCATTACACCACCACCACCAGCCTGCACAGTGAAAACATCCCCACACCATTACACCACCACCACCAGCCTGCACAGTGAAAACATCCCCACACCATTACACCACCACCACCAGCCTGCACAGTGAAAACATCCCCCACACCATTACACCACCACCACCAGCCTGCACAGTGAAAACATCCCCACACCATTACACCACCACCACCAGCCTGCACAGTGAAAACATCCCCCACACCATTACACCACCTCCACCAGCCTGCACAGTGGTAACAAGGCATGATGGGTCCATGTTCTCATTCTGTTTACGCCAAATTCTGACTCTACCATCTGAACGTCTCAACAGAAATCGAGACTCATCAGACCAAGCAACATTTTTCCAGTCTTCAACTGTCCAATTTTGGTGAGCTTGTGCAAATTGTAGCCTCTTTTTCCTATTTGTAGTGGAGATGAGTGGTACCCGGTGGGGTCTTCTGCTGTTGTAGCCCATCCGCCTCAAGGTTGTGTGTGTTGTGGCTTCACAAATGCTTTGCTGCATACCTCGGTTGTAACGAGTGGTTATTTCAGTCAAAGTTGCTCTTCTATCAGCTTGAATCAGTCGGCCCATTCTCCTCTGACCTCTAGCATCAACAAGGCATTTTCTCCCACAGGACTGCCGCATACTGGATGTTTTCCCTTTTCACACTGCCTGTAGATTATAGTAACTATTGAAATAAATACTAGTAACTAAAAACTGTATGCCAAATTATGTTAACAATATATGATCACTGTGGTTCTAGTCATTAGTATTACATATTATTTTGGGAATATGTTTGCTGCTAGTTTACCGTTTTCTCTGCTGTATTGTTTGCCGTTCCACACACAAGGACAGCAGAAAGTCTTAAATTCACAAAGTCATGCGTTAAACGTCGCATGCACTGAATAAAAAACAGCGTTTTTTTTTGTTGATTTGTTTGTAGTCATCAAAACTAACTGTTGTGACCAAAAAATGTCATAAATAATGGTGCATGAGGTGAAAAGAGTCGGTTTGCACCATACAAAAAATACATCAAACAGCTCATTTAAGGTCAGAGGTCACGACTGATGCTTTATGCTTTATCATTACTGTATGAAATAATATTTGCTGAGTCTGACGGTGCGTTTGGAAACCATCTGATTATTTTACGCTGTTTTGAGACGTTTCAATGTATTTTGAAGTCGCATGCTTTGGGTCTTCAAGTAATATGACTTATGATACGCCATTTAAAGGAAGAATAGCTTATCTCTCTTTGGTGTATACACTACTGGTCAAAAGCTTTGGGTCGGTAGAATTTTTAATAGATTTTTTGGGGAAAGAACTTAAATATTAATACATTTATTTATAAAAGTGACAGT
This sequence comes from Gobiocypris rarus, assembly GCA_023029165.1. Classification (NCBI taxonomy): domain Eukaryota; kingdom Metazoa; phylum Chordata; class Actinopteri; order Cypriniformes; family Gobionidae; genus Gobiocypris; species Gobiocypris rarus. Next base: position 2,217,875 of record CM040926.1, on the reverse strand, counting down.
AAAGTAAATTATAGTGTTACAAAAGATTTCATTTCAAATAAATGCTGTTCTATTCATCAAAGAATCAACACTGATAATAATCGTGTGTGTGTGTGTGTGTGTGTGTGTGTGTGTGTGTGTGTTGCAAAATCTCAAATAGTATTTAATTACCTGTAGATAATAGTCAGGACTGAAATAAATCTAGTAAAAAAACTATATTATGTCATCCGTATATGATTACCGTGGGTATGTCATCTAGTCATTAGTATTAGGTATTGTTTGTTCATATAACAGTTTCTCCTGGTATTAAAATCTTCATTTGCCCTTCCACAAACGAATGCCTCAAAAAGGGTCAAAGTCATGCCCTTAAATGTTGCACTGGAAAAAACATCCTCAGTGTTTTAGTTTTCTTGTCTCGTATCAGTTTATCTAAACCTAATATCAACATTCATTTACTTCAGAAGCAAAACTGACTGTTTTTCTTTGAAATATTGATCAAAATGAAGTGAGTTTATGATTAAAACAGAAAATATCTGTCAATGGGATATAACAAGTTGATTTGTTTCTGAGCCCATTGGCAGATTCATCATAAACTACAATTTGATATATTTCTATGTTTGTCTTCTCAAGTATAGGGACATTATTTCCAGTCATCCCAATGGAAAACAGTGTCCCACGTTATCCTACATGTACTGGAAAACAAGACAGAAATACTGCCATTTAAAAGAGCTTATCTCTCACTGTACGTGTGTGTGTGTGTGTGTGTGTGTGTGTGTGTGTGTGTGTGTGTGTGTGTGTGTGTGTGTGTGTGTGTGTGTGTATATATATATATATATATATATATATATATATATATATATATATATATATATATATATATATATATATATATATATATATATATATATATATATACACACACACACACAGATGTGATTAATCGTGAATAAACATCACTTGATAAAATTTTCTAAACTAGTCAAGAATACTTGATTTGTTTAAGTGTTTAGATATTACTAGTCCAGAAACTCAGGGTTGCAGACAGGGTTGCCATGTTTTTTTGCAATGTCGCGCACAATTGCTACTCAAAACTATAGCCCAAAACAATAACTTTCCGGGGGGTTCTCCGGAAAAAATGGCGTTTGGTTGGCAAAATATGTTATTTTGGCAAGGTTGCCTGCTAAAATTCGCATTCCTGGGTTTATATAATCACATAATTGGGGTCGCTCCAACTCACAGACATGGAGAAAAACACGGACTTGGCAACAGTGCAGTCGAGTTCTGCTGACATGTGATAACTAACGTTACGCGTCGCTCCGCTGCTCTGATTGGTTGAGGGTCTATCCAATTGAGGTCTTTCCTGGTTGGGTTGAAACAGCCCATAATCACAGCCCAATGGAGCGGTACCAGACTCATATTCTGACTAGAATTGAGTATGACCACGCCACGCTAGAGTGCCAAGTTAAGTCAACTTAAATATACAAGTTTTGGGAGACTCCATTACTCAATTGAATAGAGCGAACGAGTTTACTCAAATCAATTCAGTTAAATCAACTTATTAGGGTTTTCAGTGTACATAATATTATGTGTGTGTACTGTATGTGTATATATATATATATATATATATATATATATATATATATATAGCCTACAGTTTAAATATAGTATAATTGAATTAACTTAAATCAAGACATATTAACTTGAGAAGCGAAATGAAGAAATGAATGTAGTTTTGTAGTTTTGTTTTCTGAGAAACTGATCAAAATGAGTTTAAGATTAAAGCACAACCCAAATATCTGTCAATGGGATATAAAATGTTGGTTTCCTTTTGAATTAAGTTGTTGTTGTTTTTCTGAGCCCACTGATTAATCATGAACTATATACATTTTGTTCAATTTCAGTATTTGTCTTCTCAAGTATAGGGACATTTTTCCCAGTCATCCCAATGGGAAAAAGTGTCCCAGTTTACCTGAACAAAGCAAAAACAAGACTTTCTAAGGTACAGTCACACATTCTAGTGCTTGAGAGGCAGTGCAGGGTTTCTTTGACTGATATGAATGAATTAAGAAGTAAAGGAGATCCTTATGGAGCGGTGGTGTGTGTGTGTGTGTGTGTGTGTGTGTGTGTGTGTGTGTGTGTGTGTGTGTGTGTGTGTGTGTGTGTGTGTGTGTCAGTGATGTGACTCTGAGCTGATCTGGAGTCAGTGTGAGCCTCTGCTCTTCATGATGCTGCCGCTGAGGAATGAACACACACCATTACACAGGCCTCGAGCGTCTCTATAACACTGGTAAATACACGAGAGGGCTTCTATATGCTTTATTTCATGCTGGGAGAGCCTGTCGTGGTCGTTCTGCTGTTTTAACGGCCTGTCTTGATAGCATTAGAGAGTCTCTTCAGTGCTAACGGGTCGAGTCCGTTAGCATACATCTTATCACCCTGCATGTCAGCTGTCTAAACATCACATAGACATCGTTTTCAGAGTATTTTACACTTAAACGGGTTAAAACGATATGTGAAGTGCGCTTTTATCAAACGACAGAGTGTAATATAGCGTATAAACTGCTGTTAACGGCGGGCTAATAGAGCTAGCGCCTGTCATTGATGCGACTGTTAGCCTGTTAGCTTCTCTATGCAGTCAGTCTGAATAAAACACCAGCGTTTTATTTATTATGTGAGATATGTTGCTTAACTATTCCAGGCCTTTTGTCTTGGGGATTTTATTCATGTTGCTCGGACAGAAGCGGATGAACTAATGACTGGAGCTTCAATACACAGGTGAGCTAATCAGCTAGCAGGACTGACATGACAGTTCGCTTTTATGTTTTAATCATTTGTAAATGAATGTATCACATTAGTGACTGCGTGCCATGGTTATTAGGGTCTGTGTAAGTGTGTTTAGATTGATACATGTGAACATGGTCATGCTTGTTGTGACTGTCATGTCAAAGTGAACATGGAAACTTCGAGAAAGTGTCCAGAATGACAGGAGCAAGACTCTTGTGTGTTCATATTATGAAGGTTTCTCTCTGATGGCATGAGGAAGTGTCTCACTACAGTCAGCTCCCTTCCTAGACAGCATGATAATCCAGTCAGATGTAATCTAGGCTGTGTTTTCTACCATACAACATGCTAAACTGCTTTCCTGGACAGCATTAATGGCCATTATAAGTAACCCTAGAGAGCATCATAATCTCAAAATGATTTGAAACGTTTGGGTGTCAGTGCTGACTAGCTAGAGAGAGTGTGTGTGTGTGTGTGTGTGTGTTATAGTCACTTGGAAACAGAGTTTTCGGTTTACTAAAGCACCTTTGCCCTGATTGTTTAGTAGTTTGTCCAAAAATAGTTTCCCTGCATTGTCCTACTTTCTCCTGACTGTATGATTTTCCAACACATTATGTTGTTGTTTTATTAAAATACCATTTATTACATCCAAACTGTGCACGTTTGCTGCGGATATGTATGTTTAAAAGTGCTTACACTGATTTAAATGTACCTAAAGCTACAAATAAGCATTTTAAACACATCTTTTTTTAAAGTGTTTGTGATTCTCCACTTAACTCGAGCTGGACATTATAATGATAATGATTATTATTTGATTCTGTGTTATTTTACTATTACTATTATTTTAGTTATGTAGTATTGTAGTATTTATTAATATTTTGAAATAACTTTCATTTTAGTTTGTTTAATCTTTTTTTAAGTATTTCTATTTAGTTTTAATTTATTTTAATTTCATTTATAGTTTTAGTGATTTTAGCACATAAACTTTATTTATTTTGTTTAGTTGCCTAGGAAATATTTTGCAACTAACATTTAGATTTGAGTGATTACTGAAAACTGTTATTAATACTTAAAGTTTTAAGCTTCTCCATCTGATAATTATATTTCTTTTTTTTCTCTCTTTTTTTTCTTTATTTCAGTTACCAAAACAATTTTAAAGTTTAAATATTTAAATCTAAATTATTTTAATTAATCTAATTGGTAACACTTTACAATAAGGTTGTATTAGTTAACATTAGTTAACGCATTAGTTAACATAAACTAACCATGAACAACACCTCTGTTCAGCATTACTTAATCTTTGTTAACATTAGTTAATAAAAATACAGCTGTTCATGTTAGTTCACAGTGCATTAACTAATGTTAACAAGATTTTATTAATGCATTAGTAAATGTTGAAATTAACATTAACAAAGATAAATAAATGCTTTATAAGTGCAGTTCATCATTAGTTCATGTTAACTAATGCATTAACTAATGCAACCTTATTGTAAAGTGTTACCATCTAATTAATATTAAGGTGTATGTTTTATATCTTATTTAATCTTTATTTCATTTACTGAAAAAAAATATTATTGGTTTTAGTTCATTTACTACAGATTCTGACTAATTATTAAATTATGTTTAATTAATTTAGTGAATGATTCAATGACTCGCTCATAAAGACTTCACTTGTTTCATTACTGGATGAATCAGTGTTTCTGAACGAATCTCTTGAGTGAATGATTCAATGACTCACTCATAAAGACTTCACTTGTTTCATTACTGGATGAATCAGTGTTTTTGAACAAATCTCTTGAATTAATGATTCAATGACTCACTCATAAAGACTTCACTTGTTTCATTACTGGATGAATCAGTGTTTTTGAGCGAATCTCTTGAGTGAATAATTCAATGACTCGCTCATAAAGACTTCACTTGTTTCATTACTGGATGAATCAGTGTTTTTGAGCGAATCTCTTGAATTAATGATTCAATGACTCACTCATAAAGACTTCACTTGTTTCATTACTGGATGAATCAGTGTTTCTGAACAAATCTCTTGAGTGAATGATTCAATGACTCACTCATAAAGACTTCACTTGTTTCATTACTGGATGAATCAGTGTTTTTGAACGAATCTCTTGAGTGAATGATTCAATGACTCACTCATAAAGACTTCACTTGTTTCATTACTGGATGAATCAGTGTTTTTGAACAAATCTCTTGAGTGAATGATTCAATGACTCACTCATAAAGACTTCACTTGTTTCATTACTGGATGAATCATGTTTTTTTAACAAATCTCTTGAGTGAATGATTCTATGACTCACTCATAAAGACTTCACTTGTTTCATTACTGGATGAATCAGTGTTTCTGAACGAATCTCTTGAGTGAATGATTCAATGACTCACTCATAAATACTTCACTTGTTTCATTACTGGGTGAATCAGTGTTTCTGAATGAATCTCTTGAGTGAATGATTCAATGACTCACTCATAAAGACTTCACTTGTTTCATTACTGGATGAATCAGTGTTTTTGAGCGAATCTCTTGAGTGAATAATTCAATGACTCGCTCATAAAGACTTCACTTGTTTCATTACTGGATGAATCAGTGTTTTTGAGCGAATCTCTTGAGTGAATGATTCAATGACTCGCTCATAAAGACTTCACTTGTTTCATTACTGCATGAATCAGTGTTTTTGAACGAATCTCTTTGAGTGAATGATTCAATGACTCACTCATAAAGACTTCACTTGTTTTATTACTGAATAAATCAGTGTTTTTGAACAAATCTCTTTGAGTGAATGATTCAATGACTCATAAACACTTCACTTGTTTCATTACTGGATGAATCAGTGTTTTTGAACGAATCTCTTGAATGAATGATTCAATGACGCACTCATAAAGACTAATTTCATTACTGGGTGAATCAGTGTTTCTGAACAAATCTCTTGAGTGAATGATTCAATGACTCACTCATAAAGACTTCACTTGTTTCATTACTGGATGAATCAGTGTTTTTGAACAAATCTCTTGAGTGAATGATTCAATGACTCACTCATAAAGACTTCACTTGTTTTATTACTGAATGAATCAGTGTTTTTGAACAAATCTCTTTGAGTGAATGATTCAATGACTCACTCATAAACACTTCACTTGTTTCATTACTGGATGAATCAGTGTTTTTGAACAAATCTCTTGAATGAATGATTCAATGACTCACTTCTGAAGACTTCACTTGTTTCATTACTGAATGAATCAGTGTTTTTGAACGAATCTCTTGAGTGAATGATTCAATGACTCCCTCATACACACTTCACTTGTTTGGAGGCGGGCTAAGATGGCGACTGAGTAACATCCATGTGCTGAGGCTCTGCATTCATTTTATAGTTGACTTGGGACTAATATGTAAAAGGGCACTAAATAATTAATCCTTTATTGTTCTGAGTAAGTCTTTTTTCGTTCTTTCGTTTTCCTAACTGTCAACGAGCGCGATGGACGAAGATAAGCCCACACGAGGTGCCATGCACTCTTATGCAGAGAAATCTCTGGATGCCGCGTTGAAAGTGAATGATGCTAAGAATCCCTCAGGATTTAAAGTTCCCCTGCCTGAAACTCCTAAACAGCCGTCTAAAAAGTCGAAATTCGGCGAGAGATCGGTGTCGGATAGTCAGGTGGTCTCTAATTCGCAACTGATGGAAGTTTTGGAGAGAGTTGAAAAACTGCAACTGGACTTCACGCATCGTCTGCAGTCCCTCGAGACAACGGTGAAAGACAACACGGGCACGTTAAACAGTGTGACTGAGGTGTGAGCTCGTTACAGAACCGCGTGGAATCACTCGAGAAGGAGAACGGTGTGCTACGCGTCAGATGCGAGGAGCTGGATGCTTACAAAAGGAGGTGGAATCTACGAGTGTCCGGTATTCAGGAGCAGCGAGGAGAAGATGTCCGGAAAATACTGATCGATTTATTTCTCCAGAGATAGCAGACCAGCTCGTGTACACGCCGACATCGCCCACAGACTGGGCCCGGCCGGAGGAGCTCGCGCAAACCGCCGCATCATCGCACAGTTTCTGTCACGCAGTGTCCGAGATAAGATCTGGAGGGATGCCAGAACCGCGGCCATTCTCAAAGCACGGAAAATCAGGATTTTTGAAGACTTGACGCAAAGCACTAAAGATGCCAGGAACAAACTTTGGCCACTTGTGGAGCGAGCAAGAAAGGAGGGTAAGAGAGCAGGCTTCAGAGGCCCGTTTGCGTATATCGACGGTAAAAGGATCTCTGCAGATGATCAGAAAGGCTGAATGATGCTGTGGCATCCTCGTCACAGTTTCAGCACACCTAATGACTTCTGGGATACTCACGGGTAGGCACGAACTGCACCATCTCTCTCAGACAGAAGGGATAGACTTCAGCTGTTTTGATTTCACATACTGGATCTTTAACGCGGTTTTATTTTATTTTGGGAACTTCTATGTTTATGACAACAGAACATTTCCGTTTGAAGCCATTGCTGTCAGTGAGAAGTGTGCTCGTTCTGATGAAGAAAGGTGTCCAAACTTGACTGAAAGGGGAACGAAAGTGAGAACAAGAATAAAAAAGGGTTAAAAGACACGAAAACGAAGACTTTACTCACGCCCTTACACTCGTTATATATTGGTTCTATATTATGTTGCAGAGTCAGGCGAATAATCGCATTTTGTTTTTTCTTCTTCTGTTCTAATTGATATTCTGTTATATACCTAGTTCTTCAGGTATTATATACTCTTGTTTCATTTTTATGTCTTTGTCTTTATTTTCTTTAAATGCCAGGGGTCTGAAAAATAATGTCAAAAGAAAGGCTTTATTTTTGTTTTCTAAGAGGCACAAAGTAGATTTTTGCTTTTTCCAGGAAAGTCATTCTACATCTAAAGATAGCAAATTTTGGAGGTCCCAGTGGGGCAATGATATATGGTTATCACATGGGTCCGAACACTCAGCTGGAGTTGGGATTATGAAGTATCATTTCAATGGTAGTATTCTAGAAACCATTATTGATCCTTCAGGACACTTCTTGCTAATGGTAGTTGTTGTCAGTCAATTTATGTTAATTATTGTCAATATCTATGGATACAACTCTGTTGCAGAAAACTGCACTTTATTTAACACGCTAGACCAAAAGCTCTCATATGCATTAAGCAAATATCCTACTGCCTTTCTGATTTTAGGTGGTGACTTTAATATAGCAATGAATAACATGCTTGATAGGCACCCTCCAAGGAGAGCAGTTTCCTCAAACTCAAATCTCGTTGCACTTATGGATAAATATGACTTGGTTGACATCTGGAGAGAAATGTATCCGGATGTAATACAGTACACCTGGAGTAACAAAGACCGCTCGAGGCAATCCAGGATTGATTATTGGTTGATCTCTAAAACATTAAGTAGTAATAATATCTCTATTAATATTAGCAACAGTCCACTCACTGACCCATAATGCCATTTATATTTTAATAAATTTATCGCAGAAAATTGCAATTAATACCTCTAAACCATTGCTCTGGAAATTAAACAGCTCCCTCCTTAAATATGTAAAGGTCAAGCAACAGATAATGGAACTAATCCAAACTTACTGGGAAAGGGCCGAGTCACAAAAAGCTTATGGACGTAACTGGGAGCTTTTAAAATATGAATTAGGAAAATTCTTAAGAAAATTTGGAAGTAATATAGCAAAGCAAAACAGATTAATAGAGGATGATGTTCTTTCACAACTATCTGCTTTATCGTTTAAGGAACCTTTGACAGATATCCAAAGCATTGAATATTTCAAATTACAAAATAAATTAAATGACCTGTACAGATCCAAAGCTAAAGGAGCCTATGTTAGATCCAGGAAAAAATGGCTGGAGGAAGGGGAGCAAAATTCTGCCTATTTTTTTAGGTTGGAAAGATCCAATGCTATGAATGTTTCTATTGATCGTCTCCATACAAACGATGGAGTTCTCGACAATCCGAGAGAAATAGCTTCTTTTTGCTCCAAATTCTATAATAACCTGTACACCTCAAGATATTGTGATAATTCAGCCAAATCTTTTTTTGAATCTATTAGTCAAAATAAAGTTATTTCATTGGAAGATAAAGTAGCTTGTGATAATGATATATCCCAATCAGAAATTTTACTGGCTATTAAGAGTTTAAAGAATAATAAAAGTCCCGGCTGTGATGGGTTAACCTCTGAGCTATACAAGATGTTTGCTGAGAGCTTATCGCCTTTCTTACTGAAAGTGTTCGAGGAAAGTTTGGACTTGGAAGCGCTTCCTCCAACCATGACACAAGGGGTCATCACCTGATACCCAACCCAATAAAGATAAAGAATGTTTAGAAAATTGGAGACCAATTACGCTCTTAAATAACGATTACAAAATTATAGCTATAATTTTAGCAAAAAGAATTAAAGATGTTCTTAACTGTATTATAGATGAATCCCAATCAGGTTTTATGGAAAACCGTCACATTACGAATAATATAAGATTAATTCTAGATATTTTAGATTATGAGGATCTGATCCCTAATGACAGCTACTTGCTCTTCTTAGACTTCTACAAAGCTTTTGATTCACTTAAACATAATTTCATATTTCAAGCTCTTACTAAATGTGGTTTTGGAGATTCGTTTTGTAGAGCCATCAGAACATTATATAAAAATAATAATAGTGTTATTAAATTAAAATTTGGAACCTCACCAAGATTCGATTTGTCACGTGGAGTAAGACAAGGCTGTCCTATATCTCCATATTTATTCTTGCTTGCCTCTCAATTTTTAGCTCTGCATATTTCCAGTAGTAATTTACAGGGTATCTCAATTGACGATAAAGAAATGATTATTAGCCAGCTGGCTGATGACACCACTTTGTTCCTGAATGATGCTTCCCAAATCCCTTTAGCTTTAAAATTGCTTGATTCCTTTTCCAGAGCTCCAGGTCTCTATTTAAATATTAACAAATGTGAGTTAATGGCAACTAAGGACTGTAATGTTCCCTCTATATGCAACATCCCTGTGAAAGATCAAGTTACATACTTAGGTATTTTAATTAATAAAGACCAAAAAACAAGATGCAAACTAAATTTTGACCCTCTTCTATTGAAAACCCAAAAGAAACTAAATTCGTGGCTGCAGAGAGACGTATCAATAAGAGGAAGAATCTTACTCTCTAAAGCTGAAGGATTGTCCCGACTGACGTATGCGGCGCTCTCCTTGGAGGCTGATAAAGTCACTTTAAAAAAGGTTGACAGCATGTTAAATAATTTTGTTTGGAAAAATAAAACCCACTTTATTAGAAAATCAGTAATGATGAATCCATTAAAACAGGGTTTTTTTAGATTTTACTACCTTAAACAAAACTTTTAAAATTAATTGGCTTAGAAATTTCCTTAATAATCCCTCTTCACTTTGGAATATTATCCCTAACTATATTTTTTTTAAAGTTGGTGGCCTGAATTTTCTTCTACTCTGTAACTATAATGTGACAAAGATCCCTATCAAACTTTCTAATTTCCATAAGCAGATGCTCTTGGCGTGGTCCCTAATATACAAGCATAACTTTTCTCCACACAGATATTACTTATGGAACAATAAGGATATTCTCTACAAGAATAAATCACTTTTCTTTGACAACTGGTTCAAAATTGAACTTCTTTTAGTTGGACAGCTCTTTAACTCACAGAGCAGACTTTATAACTATTCAGATTTCTTACAGAAATATAATATTCCTATAACTGCTAATGAATATGCTGTGGTCTTCAATGCTATTCCCTCTGGAGTGTCTTTTCTCTTGCAAGGTTCTGCATTTCCATGGCCATGCACTTACTCTTTGAACCCGACTGACACAATGATCGGAAATGTATGTTTTTCTGTAGACCAACAAAAAAAGAATTATAAAATCAGAGCTCTCTTCCAGAGAGAGATAATCACAATTCCTTATATAAAGCCATATTGGGATAATATCATAGAGAATTTACAGTGGGAGAAAGTATGGTCTTTGTCTCATAAGTATCTGCTTACCAATAAAGTAAAAGAAATAACATTTAAATTAATTCACAAATGTTACCCAACCAAAGTCAAACTGATTAAATATAAATCAGACATTGAAGTGGATTGCAGTTTCTGTCACTCCTCTGAGGAAGATGTCATTCACTTGTTTTGGCAATGTTCCCACACAGAGACATTTTGGTCAGAGTTGTTAATGTTTATCCAATCTTATTTTGTGAGTGATTTTTCTTTCTGTTTTAAAGATGTTTTCTTTGGTTTGTTTGACTACTCAAAAGAGAACATAGGTAAATATTACATAATTAATTTGTGTTTCTTACTAGCTAAATTTCACATACATAAGCAAAAGTTTTCTGGCTCTAAACCTCTTTTCTCTATTCAAAAATGATTTAGACAAGTATATGGAAACTATCCAAAGCTCTTTTAATCCCAAAGCGATTAAAACTGTATCTCTATATTCAACTTTTGTGTCCTCTTAAGGTCTAACTTTTTACATTGTGTTTTTTTTTTCCTTATTGTTGCCCTGGCAGATTGTCTGTGTCTGTCTTTTTATCTTTTCTTTTTTGTTTCCATGTTTATTTGTATTGACATAATAATGTAATGTCGTGTAATGTTGAATTAAAAAAAAAAGAAAACTTCACTTGTTTCATTACTGGATGAATCAGTGTTTTTGAACAAATCTCTTTGAGTGAATGATTCAATGACTCACTCATAAAGACTTCACTTGTTTCATTACTGGATGAATCAGTGTTTTTGAACGAATCTCTTGAATGAACGATTCAATGACTCACTTCTGCAGTATGGGTAAAATCTTTCCGTGGCAGGGCAGCTGCCAATGAGACCTGTCACCCTACCAGTCACCACTAGTGGCAGCTGCCTCGCGACCTGTCACCGCTTTACGTGCCTGACACTAGATCAGTCACCGCTTACGTGCCTGACACTCAGTCGGCACCGCTTTACGTGCCTGTCACTAGACCTGGCACAGCTTTACGTGCCTGACACTCGACCGCACCGGTTTACGTGCCGTGTCGAGGACGCCGCTTTCGTGACCATAGAGCGCACGCTAAGAACGCGCGCTAAATGGTAAATCACGCTACCGTGGACGCCGCTTTGAGTCTGACAAAACGCACGCTATTAACGTAAACATGTTAAACAGGCAGTGCAAACTTGTGTTTGAAGTATCCAAAAGAACGTGCTCTTCGTTTGTGTTCTCAAAATGGTATGCTCACTTTTAGGCACACCGCTTATAAAGTAAAGTTACATATTGTTGACCATCTTTTGAGTAATTACGCAGTGCATCTATGAGTGTAGTGTAGATACCATAACAGTGTATCAGTGCTGAACGTTATAAAGTATCATAACATAGTGTATCATCATAACAGCCATAGTGTATCTTACCACGATACACTATGGTTATTATAAGAATTCAATGAAATCAGTATCAACAAAATCCATCTTATCATTTATCAAAATCCACTTACACTGTAATTACAATTGCCTACATAATTTAATGAGATTTTACGATTTATGTTCTAAATATAATATTTTAATTATAGAAATATAAACACACATAAGTTTGTAGGTTTATATTTATATCGCAGTCACTGCAATATCCATTATTTAATTGATGGAGACATAGGCGTGTTAATCAAGCATTAATTAAAGTTAAAATAACGAATTTGTGAATTTGCATGGTGGTAACTGAAGTTTTTTTATTTTTATTATTATTTTTTTATAATTTCGTTATTTTGGCTTGAAATTTCGTTTGTTGAAAATATAATCTGAATTTAGAAATGCGTTTTAAATGAAAAACTTTGCGTTTAATAAACAAAATACATTTCTGAAATGAAGATGGCGTTTGGCAAAATAATCCATTCCCATCCACAGCCCTTGTTATTGTGAGTCTAGGTCTACACAAATAAAACTAGACAGTTTATAGTTTATAATTATGTTTTGCACTAATCTGTATGGCTTAAAACAAGGAGCATTCTGAGTTTTTTTCTTCTGTCATAAAGGAAAAAATCCATGAGAACGCACTTTCATCAGACAGAGGGTTATAGAAAACGTATAGCCTATTGTTTCGTAGTTAGTTATGTTTAACTATTAGCCTATAAAATTATTTTTTGCTGATTATGAAACGTGAGCACAACCTTCTACACATAATTTTTTGTTTGTTTAGTCGCCAGACTGATATATTTAGGGCCTACTTTTATATTTTTTATTTTTAATGTGGATAAAGGCTTATTTTTATATCACTATACAACATATTTCCTTATTATTATGAGAGAATGTCGTTTTAACGAGAAAAATATGCATAACATAACATCTCGTTATTACGAAAACAAGAAAGAAAAAAAGATGATGTTACAACATAATTGAGTGGAAAAAATAATATGTAGGCTAGGCCCTATGGAGCACCAATATATGGGAGTTTTTGCGAAATTGACGAGTTTCCATTGAACGCGGCTCGTGACTTGTCCTGTGACAAGCGCAAATAGCGCTGACGGATCGCGTGACAGGCACATATGGTCGTGACTGGTCCAGTGACAGGCGCAAATAGCGCTAACGGGTCGCGAGAGAGCTGCCACTAGCAGTGACTGGTCGAGTGACAGGCACGCGGTGACAGGTCTCATTGGCAGCTGCCCTGCCACGGAAAGATTTTACCCCCTCTCCACTTCTGAAGACTTCACTTGTTTCATTACTGAATGAATCAGTGTTTTTGAACGAATCTCTTTGAGTGAATAATTCAATGACTCACTCATAAAGACTTCACTTGTTTTATTACTGAATGAATCAGTGTTTTTGAACGAATCTCTTTGAGTGAATGATTCAATTACTCCCTCATAAACACTTCACTTGTTTCATTACTGAATGAATCAGTGTTTTTGAACAAATCTCTTGAGTGAATGATTCAATGACTCACTCATAAAGACTAATTTCATTACTGGGTGAATCAGTGTATTTGAACAAATCTCTTGAGTGAATGATTCAATGACTCCCTCATACACACTTCACTTGTTTCATTACTGGATGAATCAGTGTTTTTGAACGGATCTCGTTGAGTGAATGATTCAATGACTCCCTCATACACACTTCACTTGTTTCATTACTGGATGAATCAGTGTTTTTGAACAAATCTCTTGAGTGAATGATTCAATGACTCACTCCTGAAGACTTCACTTGTTTTATTACTGAATGAATCAGTGTTTTTGAACAAATCTCTTGAGTGAATGATTCAATGACTCACTCCTGAAGACTTCACTTGTTTTATTACTGAATGAATCAGTGTTTTTGAACAAATCTCTTTGAGTGAATGATTCAATGACGCACTCATAAACACTTCTCTTGTTTCATTACTGGATGAATCAGTGTTTTTGAACAAATCTATTGAATGAATGATTCAATGACTCACTTCTGAAGACTTCACTTGTTTCATTACTGAATGAATCAGTGTTTTGAACAAATCTCTTTGAGTGAATGATTCAATGACTCACTCATAAAGACTTAACTTGTTTTATTACTGAGTGAATCCGTGTTTTTGAACAAATCTATTGAGTGAATGATTCAATGACTCACTCTTAAAGACTTGTTTCTTTTGAATGAATGAGTCAATGGAAAACACATTTTAACAGTCTTGTTTCTCCACCTACTGGTGTAACCATGTAATTGATTCAATCTTTATTTGAAGCCTCAAGTTGCTTTCTAAAGATGATTTCCTCTAATTTGTTCGCTACCGTAGACTTCAGTGTTTATATAGCTATAAACTTTTGTCCCAGTACTTCTGTGATGATCTGAAAGATTGTAAATAATGAGACAGTTTGTGAAGCGGTTTCATATCTATATATGGCTCTCTTTGGATCAGAACACAGATCTGAATGTTCGCTGTGATCGGACTTGTCAAAAGTTTAATAGACAGAGGTGAATCGCTGTCATTTAGGAGTAAGATCATGTGGATGATTGAATCGAGTTCTTTTAGTTTTAGGCGAAAGTAATAATGAGGAAGTGAGCTCAGTCTACTATTCCAGCTGATGAGTCCGGTTCTCAGTTTGACTAATGAATGTTGTGTTCTTTAAACTCATTCCAGCCGCAACAAAAGCAAGTGCGTGGACACAAACCCAGGACTGAGCTCCTCCGTCAGGATCATGGGAGAGAATGGCCCTCTCACGGAGACAGCCATGCTCTTTGAAGACGAGGAAGAGGATGTGGATAAACTGGGCCGAGACGAGGAAGACGAGGACAAGATGGCCAGGTTTGACAAAGACGATGACATAATCTCGGGACCCTCGTCGTCCTCGGGAAGGATCTATGATCGCACCACTGTGCTCATCGAGCAGGACCCCATTCGCCTGGATGAGGAGGGAGAGGAGGACGGCATGGCCTTCCTGCCGGACGGAGAGGGCGAGGGAGACGAGGGATCGCTGGCGTTCATGGGTGACCCCGATGGCATGTCGCAGGGATACATACACCACACTATCTCACCGGACCAGATACAGTTCATCATTAACCCCGGGTCCACACCTATGCCACGAAACATCGAGGGCGCAACGCTCACGCTACACTCGGAGTGCCCGGAGACCAAACAGAGAGAGGTGAGGAACTTATCATGCTTTTTCCAATGTTGATCTGTCTTTAGTGTGTGGTGTTCTTCTCTCCATCAGTGTCAGTGTTCCTGAACTCCAGAAACGCCTCCATTAGTCTTGAGTTTTCCTCCGGGAACCGACACATCACAGTATTCCTCATTATAATCATTAATGGGCAGCATAACGAGGTGGGGCCTGGTTGAGTTAGCTAGTCATGTGTTTGAAACTGCCGGTTATGGTAAGGGGCGGGACATCCCAAACACCAATCACAACACACTGCTCCAGCTGACCAATCAGAGCACAGTGTGCTTTACAGAAGGAGGGGCTTCATAGAGACAGCAACTAAACAGAGCGTTACTGACAGACTGGGAAGAGAGGAGCCGCAACAATGGAGAATATGAGGAATAATCAACACTCAAGCAGGAAAACCTGCTCTAGTAGAGCCAGAACATTGAGACTTTGAGAAAGGGCATTATAGGTCTTCTTTAACCTTAAATAACAGATGTTTCGTCTGTGCTTGTTGGACTGGTAAGGCCAGTTGTGTCTCCGTCAGTCGCACATGTTTGAGAGATTTGCTTGTTCAGTGAAAGCAGATCAGATAAGCTGGTATAGAGGATGTGTTCAGTTCCAGGCCTGTGTTTGTACGGGGCATTCATCCCCACAGGATCTGTGTTTCCACATGATTTCACATCAGAGCTCTGGATACAGCCATTCTCTGCTCTTTGGGCGGGTTGCTGGTCCAACTTCCCCCATCTGTGAGTCTGGCAAAAGCACAAGAGGACTGTTTTTTGCACAATGCAGACCTAAATTAGTCCTGACAACACACTGAACATCCAGGCCGCTTTCAATATGCATTGTGTTCTCGTACTACGCCGTCATCAACCGGCA
This sequence comes from Gobiocypris rarus, assembly GCA_023029165.1. Classification (NCBI taxonomy): domain Eukaryota; kingdom Metazoa; phylum Chordata; class Actinopteri; order Cypriniformes; family Gobionidae; genus Gobiocypris; species Gobiocypris rarus. The sequence continues at coordinate 2,201,637 of CM040926.1, read as the reverse complement.
ACGCCCGGCTCCAATACTCAAGAGCGCAAGAATCGAAACTCTAAAAATCACAGAAGTCATCGTTTTGTTCATCCAAAATTTGCCAAATTACAGTAAATTCAATTTCTATGAATGGATTCTGTGGTTCTGTTCGTGTTTTGACCCATTCATTAAAGTCAGCAACAAATGAAAAATCACCCTGTTTTGCAAATGCATTTAATAGATGTTATTGTGAATAATACTGAAACCAAAAATAATCAAATTTGGTTTACTGGGTAGTTGAAATTCAGGATGTTGCGTTCAAACCAGTCGTAGTAATGTTCTCCAAGAATGACCTCCTCTGATACAAATTTTACTCTTACACTATATTGCCAAAAGTTTTGGGACGCCTACCTTTCCATGCACATGAGCTTTAATGCCATCCAATTCTTAATCCGTAGGGTTTAATATGGAGTCGGCCCACCCTTTGCAGCTCTAACAGCTTCAGCTCTTCTGGGAAGGCTTTCCTCAAGGTTTAGGAGTGTGTTTATGGGAATTCTTCTAGAAGCGCATTTGTGAGGTCAGGCACTGATGTTGGACGAGAAGGCCTGGCTCGCAGTCTCCGCTCTAATTCATCCCAAAGGTGTTCTATCGGGATGAGGTCAGGACTCTGTGCAGGCCAGTCCAGTTCCTCCACACCAAACTCGCTCATCCATGTCTTTATGGAGCGACGCTTTGTGCACTGGAGCGCAGTCATGTTGGGACAGGAAGGGGCCGTCCCCAAACTGATCCCACAATGTTGGGAGCATGAAATTGTCTAAAATGTCTTGGTGAAGCATTAAGAGTTCCTTTCACTGGAACTAAGGGGCCAACCCCTGAAAAACAACCCCACCCCATAATCCCCCCTCCACCAAACTTTACACTTTGCACAATGCAGTCAGGCAAGTCCCGTTCCCCTGGATTTAATGGACTTATTGCACAGGTGGCAACCTATCCCGGTCCCACGCTTGAGTTCACTGAGCTCCTGAGAGCGACCCATTCTCTCACAAATGTGTGTAGAAGCGTCTGCATGCCTAGTGCTTGATTTATAAGGGACTGAACACCTGAACTCAGGGATTTGGAAGGGCGTCCCAATTCTTTTGGCATTAAAGTGTATATATACTGTAATTCGACCACCAACATATTGATCTTCAGATGGCTGTCGAGTGGTTTGGAGTGTTTTGGGTGCTCGTTTCTTGCTGTGATTAATGATGATGACTCAGTTTTGTGTTAAGGTCGATCAGATGTCATACAGAAAGCCTTATACAAGCCTCAAACGCATGTGATAGATTGACTCCTTTAAACCGACTGATATTTCATGCTGAACATGCAAAAACAAAAAATTCAAATATATCGAGTATTTCTGATGTGGAATGGGCGAAATAGCATCATTTGGTTGCAACAAATGGCTCCAGGTGGTTTATTTGCATTACACAGACTTGCAAATGACAGTCTTTAGTGCCTATTTTGCAACACACACACACTAAAAATCCACACCGCTTTGTCTCATAATAACCCTAAACACATGGATATGTTTGAACTTGTGTGTTGTCTTGTTGTGTTGCATGAGCTCACTGTATTCACAGAATGACTGATGTTAATAATGGTTCGTTTTTATGCTCAAAATCAGGTGTTTTTCACATGACCGTTCAAATGTGACCCATATCTGACAACAGGTGGACCTCCTTAACTGGTTTGCATGCAAAAACCCTGAAAAATTAGAGTTTTGAATATAATATATTAATATACATGCTAACGTTCAAAAGTTAGGGGTCATATTTTTGTGGAAACGTGATATTTTTCAGGATTATTTGAGGAGTCTTTACTGTCATTCTACTGTTAATATATAAAGTCTATGAACAAAAAGTGAATAACGAGACTATATTAGAACGATCTCTCATCGCAGTGTAAGATGATTTCATCACACTCGAAATGAAATGAAAGGTCAAATCAAACGCATTGCATTGTGGGATACAGTATACCATGCAGCTCATATTCTGTGTATGCAGAAAATCTGCATGGCCCACTCTACACACTGGACTTCAGACGTAGTATCGGTGGATTGGACACCATTTGCCAGATGTATGGCAGGAAATGAGGAGAGAAGGAGTGGGTGGATTGGGAAATGAGCACACATGAGCACCATGTGATTGAACCACTCTCTGACCTGTGTCCCACTAAACCACACGGAGTAATACACATCCGTCAAGTCCTTCCAGTGCGCACACATTCTAGATAAAGTGTGTTTTCTGTGAGAGAATATTGTTTGTGGTTGTTTGGTGCGGGGAATAAAGGAAATGTTTTGTTTATTTGAGTCATGCTTTGTCCGCTCATTTCTCCTTTGGATACAGTGATACCCGTTTCACACATGACACGTTTATAGGATCTATAATGCCTTTTCTCAAACTCTTGCTGTTGTGTTCTGGCTCTACTAGAGCAGGTTTTCCTGCTTGAGTGTTGATTATTCCTCATATTCTCCATTGTTGCGGCTCCTCTCTTCCCAGTCTGTCAGTAACGCTCTGTTTAGTTCCTGTCTCTATGAAGCCCCGCCTTCTGAACAGCACACTGTGCTCTGATTGGTCGGCTGGAGCAGTGTGTTGTGATTGGTGTTTGGGAAATGTCCCGCCCCTTACCATAACCGCCAGTTTCAACCAATCAGCAACCTCCCGAGTTCTCTCTTGAAGCCTCTAGAGACCGGCTCCAGAAGAGCAGAATCTCATTGAGCTCATGTTAAAATGCATGTTAAATGTTTACAGTCTGGGACAAACTGTGGTTTTCACATGAGTATCGGTGAGTACTTGAACCTAGTCAAGTCGCTATCGCTGTCGCTGTCGCGATAACCGCAATATCGCAATACCGCGCTATTGAGGAGCCAACCACAGAGCAACGGAAGAACCGCAACAACTGCGATACTTGTTTTTTTTGTTTTTTTACTATGCACTTCTCGTTTTACACTTCATGCATGTGTACTGAATATTAAATAAGTTATTAATGATAATGTGTACAATGGTGATTTGTACAGAGGCTCTGTAGATCTGCTCTTAACAGACTGAATGTGTGAGATCGACTGTGAATGCCTACGTCTGTCCTTCAGACCGAGACGCCTCCTTGAAAAAAGGTTGCCATGACCAAGGCATGCGAAATCTCTATCTTAGCATTGATGCATTGCTGGTCAGTTCAGTCTTTAAATGATTTTAAACAGCCGTTTCATTACATCTCTCTTTGAAAGAATCAGTGTTTCGAACGTGTAGTTGAATAAACGGCTTGAAGGGTTACTTCATCGATTAGCATTAAGCTTTGTATCAGTAGAAACCCGGGAGTATATTCAAATTATCGTACTTTCCCTGCTCATATCCCCTGAGACGAGAGAATTATGTATTTTATTTCGGGAAAATTTCGTCATTTTGCGTCATCGGAGGAGTTTTTGTCCAGAGGCTGAAGACTACAGCCAGCAGGAGGCGCTATTCCCACATGTTTTCAACATCACACTCACAGCACTCGGATCGGGAGCTGCGGAGATTCATGTAAACGGAGCGGTGGAGAGCAAAGGGAGTGTTTCAACTCTTCAAATGAACTTACTATGAAAGTTAAGCTTCCAAAGACATGAACTGAACACGTGCGAATCCCACGCCCTCAGCTCATGTGATGCGAATCCCGCGCTTCTCAGCTCATGTGATGCGAATCCCGCGCTCTCAGCTCATGTGATGTGAATCCTCGCTTCCCTCAGCTCATGTGATGTGAATCGCGCTCAGCTCATGTGATGTGAATCCTCGCTCTCAGCTCATGTGATGTGAATCCCGCTCTTCCATCCGCTCATGTGATGTGAATCCCGCGCTTCTCCGCTCATGTGATGTGAATCCCGCTTCCCTCCGCTCATGTAATGTAAATCCCGCGCCTCCGCTCATGTGATGTGAATCCCGCTCTTCCTCCGCTCATGTGATGTGAATCCCGCTCTTCCCTCCGCTCATGTGATGTGAATCCCGCGCCTCAGCTCATGTGATGTGAATCCCGCTCTTCCCTCCGCTCATGTGATGTGAATCCCGCTCTTCCCTCCGCTCATGTGATGTGAATCCCGCGCTTCCCTCCGCTCATGTGATGAATGTATTCCGACTCCTGCTGCGTTTGTGCCGTGACACTCTATCGGCTCACTCACATTATGTTGAACAGACACGTTCAGTTTTTAATTGTAGTGTCTGTAACTGAACTGATTTTATGAAAATGAACGCGGTGGGCAAGTGATCCAGTAATCCAGTAGCCATGCCTAGAGTAGGGCAGTGAAGCAGTGCATTCTGGGAGTTGTTGTCTTTCATCCCCATGAGACAAAAACACATTCTGTTTTCTCAGTCTAGAAGGCACCAAATTCATTACATTTCAAACCCATTTCTACTACATTAATGACCCAGTTTAAATACAGATTCACTGAAGTTCCCCTTTAAAGACTCACTCAAAGACAGTCCCTTGCTGCCACCTTGTGGTGTAACAGCGTAACGGCACTGACTGCCATCCTGTCTAGAACACGCAGAGATGAGTAGTTCTGCTTTCACTGGTGAAATATTAGCAGAAAGTCTCTTGTTTAGGCAGATTTGATTATCAGAACTAACTGTTATACATGTAACAATAGCCCTACAATTGTATTGTCAGGTTTATGATCCTTATTTGACATTACTACGCTTCCTGTTTCAACGCTCTATTTTCGGTTTCTGAATATGACCACACAGATTTTGTATCATATACATGAGCGTCGGAAGCAAATAAAATGTGGGTGGGTCCTCTCTCAGAATTTATATTTCTTACTGGAGTGTTTGATTGGGATAGACAAATTTACGGAAATCACTGAATCATTCACTGCAGCCATGGTGTAGGGGTAAGACACATGGCATCAAGTTCTGACGCAAATCGATCTGAGGTTCGAATATGACTTTTGCCGAACTCGCTCTACTCCCTTTTCCCATCACATATCAGATCGGAAAGGCATTTATTTTCAATAAAACTGAAGAAAATGTTAGAAAAGTGGCAATAAAGCGTCTAACCTGTGTTTACTATTAAGTGTTTATCGGTTATTGGTATAGGTAAACAGACATGCGCTGAATTAGAGATGATAAAAGTGAGTCGGTCCATTATCATTGGTCGTAAAAAGTGGGTCTTGTCCCACACACACACACAATGGTTCTGACGCCAAGATTATATATATACATACATACTCATATATATATATATATATATATATATATATATATATATATATATATATATATATATATATATATATATATATATATATATATGGTGATATTACCACGCTATTGAGCCACTCAAAATTACCGCAAGGGAAATTCCGTCACTGTGAAAGCCCTACTTGAACTCATGTACCGATCCAATACCATTTTCTTAAACAAGGCTGTGGTTCAAGTTCGGCTTGGTTGTGTGTGTGGGGAAGGAAGAAGGCGGGGTCGGCGTGACTGGGACTAGCGGTTTCTTTATTTCTCATACACAATAGTAAACACAAAGGACGCACGTGGGTGTATAACTTCACACTCATAAACTCTCAGAACAGTACGGTAACTCTATCTCTACGGTTCCTCCTTGGTTCTCTCGGCTCGCGTAGTCCCAGGCCAGGTGTTACTCGTCTGCACTTGACCTACTTACTCCCCGCTCGGCTCCGTTCCTTCTCTCCCGCTGCAGACTCCGCGGGACCACGCTCCGCCACATACCCCCACCGCCCGACTCAGACCGGGAGCCATCCGGCCTGCACCCCCTGGAGAGGAAGTCAGCCGCAGCCATCTGAGCACCCGGCCTGTGGACCACCTTGAACTTAAAAGGCTGTAACGCTAGATACCAACGGGTGATCTGCGTGTTGGTATCGTTCATGTGGTGGAGCCACTGCAAGGGCCTGGTCCGAACAGAGGTGAACTCCGCCCCAAGAGATAGTAGCGAAGGGTAAGGACGGCCCACCTGATGGCCAGACACTCCTTCTCGATGGTGCTGTACATCGTCTCTCTCTTAGAGAGCTTCCAACTGATGTACAGCACCGGCCGCTCCTCACCCTCCACCCCAGCCCCCTGTCCGATGCGTCCGTCTGCAGGAGAAAAGGGAGAAAAAAGTTTGGAGCCTGTAAGAGCGGCCCACCACACAGAGCAGCCTTTATCTGGGTGAAAGCCTGCTGGCACCGCTCCGTCCACTGAACTGTATCTGGTTCTTCCTTTTAGTTAGATCAGTCAGCGGGCTAGCAAGGTCCGAATAATTAGGCACAAACCTTCTGTAGTATCCCGCTAGCCCCAGGAACTGTCTAACCTCCTTTTTGGTCTTGGGTCTCGGGCAGGTCGCAACTGCGCGGTCTTATTAATTTGGGGACGCACCTGCCCATGACCCAAGTGGAAGCCCAGATATCTTACTTCCACCCGCCCAATTGCACACTTCTTCGGGTTGGCCGTGAGCCCCGCCCTTCGCAGCGACTTTAGGACAGCTCGCAAATGCTGCATATGACGCTGCCAGTCCGCGCTGTAGATGATGATATCATCCAGATAGGCAGCGGCATATGCAGCATGCGGCCGGAGAATCCTGTCCATCAGACGCTGGAAGGTTGCAGGGGCCCTGAACAACCCGAAGGGAAGGGTGACAAATTTGTCATTGGAGTTAAGGGGATCTGCCAAAAACCTTTTGTCAAGTCCAGTGTCGAATAAAATCGAGCGGTCCCTAGCCGATCAAGCAATTCGTCGACCCTTGGCATTGGATAAGCATCAAACTTCGACACGCTGCTGACTTTTCGATAATCCACACAGAAGCGGACCGAGCCGTCAGGTTTGGGAACCAAAACTATCGGGCTCGCCCAGTCGCTGTTGGACTCTTCTATCACTCCCATGTCTAGCATTGCCTCTAATTCTGCCTGAACTATTTTCTTTTTGTGTTCAGGCAAGCGTCTGACCGACTGCGAACCACCACCCCCGGCTCGGTCTCAACATGGTGTTGAATAAGGTCTGTTCATCAGAAAACATCAGCAAACTCAGCTTGTAAATGTTTCACGTCGGTGAGCTGCGAGGGCGAGAGGTGGTCTCCCCCAATGGCCAGAGCGAGGGATTGAGGCTTTTGGACCGCCTCTGGCCCGAGATCCTCCTCCCCACTCACTACCATCGCCAGCATCACCGACTCCGCCTCCGACCATTTTTTAAGGAGGTTGAGGTGGTAAATTTGGCGAGCCCGTCCCTATCTGAGCGAACAACCTCATAGTTAAGATCCCAGACTCGCCGTGTGACCACAAAGGGCCCTTGCCACTTTGCGAGTAATTTAGAGCTAGACGTGGGGAGTAATACAAGTACCTGAAAATTGTCGCAGCCGGGCACCTCTGTTGTACAGCTGTACAAATTCTCCATGGATAGCCGCCCCAAAGTGTGGAGTTTTGTTCTCAGATTCTAAGACGTACTGTATTTCGTTCTTGCTTGCGGAAGGCCCGTCCTCCCAAGCCTCTCTAAGGACATCCAGCACCCCCCGTGGCTGGGGTCCATAGAGCAGCTCGATGGGGGAAAACCCCGTGGAGGCTTGGGGGACCTCGCGGGCCGCGAACAACAGAGATTCCAGCCATTTATCCCAATTTTTGGCTTCCTCGTGAACAAACTTTCGAATCACGGCTTTCAAAGTGCGATTAAAGCGTTCGACCAGCCCGTCTGTTTGTGGGTGATAGACGCTGGTCCGGATCGCTTTAATGCCCAATAATTCGTAAAGTTTGCGGATTGTCCGTGACATAAACGCCATGCCTTGATCGGTGAGAATCTCTTTGGGGATTCCCACCCGGGAGATTAAAGAAAACAGCGCGCTCGCGACACTCTTCACCGAGATCGCGCGGAGCGGAACTGCTTCGGGATATCGTGTTGCGTAGTCCACGAGTACCTACGCAAAATGATGCCCTCTTGTTGACCGTTCTAAAGGCCCGATGAGGTCCATACCAATTCTTTCGAAGGGGACCTGCATCAACGGGAGGGGGCACAATGGTGCTTTTGGTTGGGCCGGTGGGTTTACCAACTGACATTCACGACAAGATGCACACCACCTGCGTACATTCTCGTGAATGCCCGGCCAAAAAAAGTCGGTTTAGTGTAGCCTTTTGTCCTAAATGCCCGGCCATTGGAATAGCGTGAGCCACCTGGAAAAGCATTTCCCGACGGCTTTTGGGTACTAATAACTGCATTGTATCTTGTTTTGACTTGGCGTCTTGGGTCACCCGATACAAGCGATCTTTCCTCACTGCGAAATATGGATAGGAAAGCGGTTGGTCAGGGTGGACGAGGTGGCCAGCGATGGAACGGACCTGTGCAAACGCGTTTTTGAGCGTCTCATCCTGGGACTGCTCCCGGGGAAAGTCATCGCGGTCTGAGAAGATGGGAGTTCTCATCGCGCTCTGTTCCCCCGGAACCAGTCCCGGTGGTCCCGAATCCACCTCACCCGCCTGAGCCACCGCTACCTTCCTATTTTGTTTCTTTGCCCAAGAGGCATAATTTTGTTTCTTTCCTGCACACAAACACCGTAATAATTTATTAAAGGCGGGCCAATTTGTTCCCAGAATTAGCGGATGCCGGAGATGCGGGTTAACTGCCACCTCCACACTATGCTTTTGTCCCCTGAATTGAATATCCACGGGCAACAACGGATAGTTCACCAGTTCCCTGTGCATCCACCTCACCTTAACCATGCGGCTGTTATCCAATGCCTTAGGTGGAATCAGGCTTTGATGTATTGAGGTCTGGTTACAACCTGAATCCACCAAAGCCTGATATGTGACTAGTAGTGAACTGTTACGCTTTATGGACTTCATTTCAGCATCTGAATGGACATGCAGCTGTCACACTCCACAAGAAGCTGGATGAAATGTCTAAGTCACTGCATGAACCGGTTCGCCAGGAACGCTGAGGATCAGAATGGTTTGATTAATTATGATCCGGACAAATTACAAGATCAGAAAAATGGATTAATACAAATTAAAAGTAACTTCTCCCCTTCTCCTAGCTCTCTCGGTTGGGAGGTCAGCCTGTCAGACGGTTTCTTGCTATCACTCCTGTGCACTGCCTTATCTCTCTTCAAGGACAAGCCATTGAACTGAACTCTGAAAACATCTGAAGTTTTGGCTGACATTCTCACACCACACATCACTGACTCTTATTCACACCATACATAACCCTCCCCATCCCAGCCCCCTCCATCCGTCTGCCTCTCTCTCTCTCTCTCTTCTCTCCCTTGCCTTCATACTCCCACACAAAATCCCAGCACGTGACCACGTGTACTGTTTCATGCTATGTTATGTTTTTGTTGCATATGTATGCTTGTGAATCTGCTTTCTATATTCTGGTTCAAAGATGGCGCCGCAATTGAAGGCTGCCTTGGTGTGAACCCCTTAGCTGATTATGTTGTCTTGGTCATCGTATGTCCCATGTCTTGTCACTTTGCTGTTGGAACGGAGTAAGAATACCTACTGTTGCACTTGTGTATACAGTTGTGTTTTTGTTGTCATATGTCTTGTGTCATGTTACTATGTTGCTTGGAATAGCACCTAAGAAAGCATTGCACCTACTGTTGCACTTGTGTATCTGGTTGTGTGCCAAATAAAGTAAATCTGAATCTGATATGTACCCCCCTTGATACTCACAGGTATCTGGTACAGGCCAGCTTGAGTACGGTAACTCTATCTCTCCGGTTCCTCCATGGTTCTCTCGGCTCGCGTAGTCCCAGTCCAGGTCTCTCTCTCTCTCTCTGTCTCTCTCTCTCTCTCTCTCTCTCTCTCTCTCTCTCTCTCTCTCTCTCTCTCTCTCTCTCTCTCTTTCTCTCACACTCTCTCTCTCTCTCTCTCTCTCTCTCTCTCCTCACTCCCCGCTGCTGCTTAAACGCAGTCTCTCCACGCCAATTACTGCAATCAGACACACGTGTTACTCGTCTGCACTTAACCTACTTACTCCCCGCTCGGCTCCGTTCCTTCTCTCCCGCTGCAGACTTCGGGACCACGCCCCCTCCGCCACAAAGACCCATAGTTATTATGACCGCTAGCTTTGCCTAATCGCTGCACGGTTCTTCTTCTGCTCATAATGCATTGCAAACACAGGAAGAAGTTTAAAAGCATTAGCTGTATGTCTGCTGTTTAGCAGTATTTCAGACTGCACCAACCACCCAGTAAAACGCTGACTAGGGTCACAATTATCGGTACTTCTGTACCAAGTCGTAAATTTGAAAAATTTTATGTTACCTGCAATGTGTGTGTGTGTGTGTGTGTGTGTGTGTGTGTGTGTGTGTGTGTGTGTGTGTGTGTGTGTGTGTGTGTGTTTGAGTTTGAGTTTGAGGCTTTGCTCTCCTCCCACCCGGATCAGTCGTACTCTTTAGCCAATCAGATTTAAGCTTATCAATCGGCCATGGCCAAGCAGAGGTGTGTGCAGTTTGACCGGTTCATTTCTGTGTTTACTGAAACTAAGAAGTTAGAGATCAGTTGAAGCGATAGTTTACTAACAGATGTAAGCAAAGTCATCGGATGTCCCATATGAAGAGGAAATGATGCTTGTTTAGTTGTATTTGCAGGGACAGAGCCTCAGACAGATCTCCGTTACGATCACATGCAAACCATCATCTGGGAGCTCTCATTGTTCAGTGATGAAGATATTTTGCCATTTGTGCAATCGTGTTAAATTATTACACACTTATTGTTCCCCTGTATTTTTCAGGATTACACAGCTTTGTCGTGACATCTGGATAGCAGTCACAAACATCTAATTTCATGTTTCTTTATTCTCTTTTGTTTTAATGTCTTAATCTCTTCAGTACATGTCATGTTCTGGCTGAATCTTCTCAGGGTTTATAATGTCACAGGACAGTGTTGTGAAGCATTCATTTGAGTTTGCCTGGCAAAAGAGCAGTTTTTATGCTGATCAGACAAAGATCTTAGAGATGCTATTAACATCATGCAACTACGATTGCTCAGTAAACTATATTCAATTATTTTCCCATCTCTTAATCTCTACCATCGCATCGCTTCCTGCTCTTCCCCTGTCTGCTTCCTCTACGTGCTGACTGCTTTACATAGCAAACCAAAATCTGATATGTTCTGACAGCGAGAGGTCTAGTGATGATTTCATTTGTGCACCTGATATATTGCACTTAAATATATCATTTGGCCATAGACATCTATCTACTTTAAAGAAAAAGTGACTGGAGTCACTGCCATCATCCCTGACCAGCCATTTCTCTGCACTAAATGTTGTGCTCCTTCATACTTGAGATTGTCAGTATAACCCGGATAACAGAACATGAGCAAAGAGGCGGGACGTGGGCGGGGCTGAGGTGATGACTCACAGACAGCAGACGATTGGCTATCCACCTGTCACTCAAAGTGGCCACGCCCTTAATTATGCAGAACTTTAAGGCTTTATATAATGTAAACGAGTGAGTTATAAAAACATTCACCCCCTCACAGTCGTCATGAAGGGCAGAATGAGCCGTTTAGACCAAAACCACAGTTTGTCCCAGACTGTAAACACTGAGCCCAGGTATCGGATCAGTACTCGGTATCGCCGGGACACTGAGCCCAGGTATCGGATCAGTACCCGGTATCGGCCGGTACCCCGAGCCCAGGTATCGGATCAGTACCCGGTATCGGCCGGTACCCCGAGCCCAGGTATCGGATCAGTACCCGGTATCGGCCGGTACCCTGAGCCCAGGTATCGGATCAGTACCCGGTATCGGCCGGTACCCCGAGCCCAGGTATCGGATCAGTACCGGTATCGCCGGTACCCTGAGCCCAGGTATCGGATCAGTACCGGTATCGCCGGTACCGAGCCCAGGTATCGGATCAGTACTCGGTATCGGCCGGTACCCTGAGCCCAGGTATCGGATCTGTACTCCGTATCGGCCAGTACCCCGAGCCCAGGTATCGGATCTGTACTCCGTATCGGCCAGTACCCCGAGCCCAGGTATCGGATCAGTACTCGGTATCGCCGGGACACTGAGCCCAGGTATCAGATCAGTACTCGCAGATCGCCGGCGATACCCGAGCCCAGGTATCGGATCAGTACTCCGTATCGGCCGGTACCCCGAGCCCAGGTATCGGATCAGTACTCCGCATCGGCCGGTACCCCGAGCCCAGGTATCGGATCAGTACTCCGCATCGGCCGGTACCCCGAGCCCAGGTATCGGATCAGTACTCGCATCGCCGGTGCGCCCAGGTATCGGATCAGTACTCAGCATCGGCCAATACCCTGAGCCCAGGTATCGGATCAGTACTCGGCATCGGCCAATACCGAGCCCAGGTATCGGATCAGTACTCGCATCGCCAATACCCGAGCCCAGGTATCGGATCAGTACTCGCATCGGCCGGTACCCCAAGCCCAGGTATCGGATCAGTACTCTGTATCGGCCGATACCCCGAGCCCAGGTATAGGATCAGTACTCTGTATCGGCCGATACCCCGAGCCCAGGTATCGGATCAGTACTCTGTATCGGCCGATACCCCGAGCCCAGGTATCGGATCAGTACTCGGCATCGGCCGATACCCCGAGCCCAGGTATCGGATCAGTACTCGGCATCGGCAGGTACCCCGAGCCCAGGTATCGCTATCGGAATCGGGAAGGGAAAAAGGGTATCGGAACATCTCTAATAATGTGTGAGTAAGGGCTCCCTATAGTTTACAGCATTATCTTTAAGAAACTTCTAGTTATAATTGAGTTAATTTACGGACAGACACAATATGTTCAGTAAACATTGTTTAATAAAATAAATAAAAAGCAATTTTGTAAAACTGCCCAACCAAACCATCAGTTTTGTGGACCGTTACCCCCCCTTATAGAATATGTTTTAAGATACGTCTGTACAATATTCAGCTTCATATTTCATGCAAAGATATATATAACAATTAACAAGTCATTTTTTACACTAAAAACAAATATATAATGCGTGACTGTTAATCATAAACAAGCTCTGAACACACCGGGACTCTTATTTTGAGATGCCTTACTATTGCAGTTCAGATGAGGAGATAAAATATGCATCGTTACAACCGTCTAAACATATCACTAAATAAACATCATCATTATTCCTCAGGATTAGCTCATAATCATTCCCTGTGTGTTATTGATGGATTGAGCCGCTCAGATGCGCTGTCGCGTGAGCCTGGAGAAGCTCAACAGCTCCGTCTTATCCCGCCGTTTACAACTCAAATACACATGATATCAGCTCTGATGGGATCTCTTCCCTAATCCTCCCTCCCTGACATTTTCCTCTCGTTTTTATTCCTTGACGGTAGATTTTCCTCATCGTTTTTTCATCCAAAACTGTTTTTTATTTAGTTATTTGTTTAAATGAGCACTGTTGCAACCGTTGTCTGTTTTCTGGTCCTCTCAGGTGAAGCGGTACCAGTGCATGTTCGAGGGCTGCACGCGCACCTACAGCACGGCGGGAAACCTGCGCACGCATCAGAAGACGCACCGCGGCGAATACACGTTTGTGTGCAACCAGCAGGGCTGCGGCAAAGCCTTTCTCACGTCCTACAGCCTGAAGATCCACGTCCGAGTCCACACAAAAGAAAAGCCCTTTGAGTGTGATGTCCAGGGCTGTGAGAAAGCCTTCAACACACTCTACAGGTGAATATCCATGTGTTTCTAGCGTGAGTGAATTATAGTGAATATGAGGTTAAATGAAATGCAGTTCTCTAGAGTTATTTGCTGCTGTAACTAGTAGTAAACAGGAAGAGATGAACCGTTCACATGCTCCTACAGCACTCATTAAAGGCACATATTGGGTCAATTTCCTAATAAAATTTGGGAACGGCCCCTCCCTGTCCCAGCATGACTGCGCTCCAGTGCACAAAGCGTCGCTCCATAAAGACATGGATGAGTGAGTTTGGTGTGGAGGAACTGGACTGGCCTGCACAGAGTCCTGACCTCATCCCGATAGACGAGTCTGGGTTTGGTGGTTGCCAGGGGAACGGGACTTGCCTGAATGTACTGTGCCAAGTGTAAAGTTTGGTGGAGGGGGGATTATGTAGCCTGACGTGGTCATACTCAATTCTAGTCAGAATATGAGTCTGGTACCGCTCCATTGGGCTGTGATTATGGGGCGTGTTTCAACCGAGCCAGGAAAGACCCTTAATTGGATAGACCCTCAACCAATCAGAGCAGCGGAGCGACGCGTAACGTTAGTTATCACATGTCAACAGAACTCAACTGCACTGTTGCCAAGTCCATGTTTTTCTCCATGTCCGCGGGTTGAAGCGACCCCAATTATGTGATTATATAAACCCAGGAATGCGAATTTTAGTAGGCAACCTTGCCAAAATAACATATTTTGCCAACCAAACGCCATTTTTTCCCGGAGAACCCCCCCGGAAAGTTATTGTTTTGGGCTATAGTTTTGAGTAGCAATTGTGCGCGACATTGCAAAAAAACATGGCAACCCTGTCTTCACGCGCGCTGGATTAAGTAACGCTACAAGAAAAAGATGAGTGTAAACGATCTCTGCCAGTATTGTAATAAAAGAATTTAAGGATACACAGAGTACTTCCCAACACGATCATCGTTTCTGAGAGAAATAGTGAAGGTGAATGCATACGAACAAGTTCTCCGTTTAGGATAAGAGCAAATTCAACCCAAAGCTCCTTTGATGACGCGGATGATTGCGTTACTGTTGATCATCTGTCCATCATCGTCTAAAGCCCGCCCTCATGATCTCATTGGTCCGAACAGTTTCTGTTCCGGCATAATTACTCCTCTATGGAGCGAGGCCAGACCGAATTGCCCGAGCAAAACATTTTGTGGGCGGGGCTAAATTCGGCTGGCATCCAGGCTAGGGATTATGGGGTGGAGTTGTTTTTCAGGGGTTGGCCTTAGTTCCAGTGAAAGGAACTCTTAATGCTTCACCAAGACATTTTGGACAATTTCATGCTCCCAACTTTGTGGGATCAGTTTGGGGACGGCCCCTTCCTGTCCCAACATGACTGCGCTCCAGTGCACAAAGCGTCGCTCCATAAAGACATGGATGAGCGAGTTTGGTGTGGAGGAACTGGACTGGCCTGCACAGAGTCCTGACCTCATCCCGATAGAACACCTTTGGGATGAATTAGAGCGGAGACTGCGAGCCAGGCCTTCTCGTCCAACATCAGTGCCTGACCTCACAAATGCGCTTCTAGAAGAATCCCCATAAACACACTCCTAAACCTTGAGGAAAGCCTTCCCAGAAGAGCTGAAGCTGTTAGAGCTGCAAAGGGTGGGCCGACTCCATATTAAACCCTACGGATTAAGAATGGGATGGCATTAAAGCTCATGTGCATTGAAAGGCAATTCATAATGATTTATGAGACATTTATAGCTCATTTAGCAAAGCAAAATAGCCCAAAATCTTGACTAGTGCATCTTGTCATCATTGATTCACCCGCACTTTGCATAAAGGCATCTTCTCAGTGACTGATCATTGAGTTGCTCTCTCATCAGACTGAAAGCACACCAGAGGCTGCACACTGGGAAGACGTTTAACTGTGAATCAGAGGGATGCACCAAGTACTTCACCACGCTCAGCGACCTGAGGAAGCACATCCGCACGCACACGGGGGAAAAACCATTCAGGTGAGGCGGCGGTCATCTCATTGATTCATACACCACCTTTCCCTAGTTCAGAAGTGCTGCACAAAATGAATAGCCAATCACATTTACAATGATCCATTTAAATGTTTACTGATTTGCTTCCTGATAGTGCAGTCGAGTTGGGACACGTGCTGAATCATCATAACATCAGAACATGGTGTGTGTGTATTAGCAACAGGGTGGGGAAGGTTACTTTTAACATGAATTTCATCACAGATTACAAAATGCATGCTTAAAAAAGGTAATTTGTAATTATTTCGTTAGATTACACACATTTTGTAACCTAATCTAAACACTTTGGAATCCTAATAAGGCGTGCAACACCAAACATAGGAACTAGGGCAGAATTGCGACTTGCTTGTTTTCGACTTATCACAAGATAAACATGCACAATTACCTTTTTTATTTTTTATATTTAGAGGCGAAAACAAGCAAGTCGCAATTCTGAGGTTTTTTACCCCTCATAGTTGGAGTTTATATCTCACAATTCTCATAAAAGGAGTCAGAACTGTTGAAGATAAGTCACAATTACCTAAACAAATGCCTGAACATGAACCATGAGAGCAGTCGTGGGTCATCAGGGAATGACAGACCGGTCAGAGTCAAGGGTTTGGACAGTTTTTAAAGAGGTCATGAACTGGCTTTTTAAAAAAATGTATACTGTTGTCTGAGGTCAACTTATGTAGCCTGTGTGCTTTTTACATTCAAAAACATCATAACGAATAAGCAATAGGCTATTTTCTACTGTAAGAGATTGATTCAGATATTGAATTACAGTGAAAGGAACCGTAATACATATTAAATGATTCAAAATGAATATTTAACACTTTATCAACTATTCGTCTTCCAATGTGTTGAAATACTTTATCAATCTTGAATCGGGATATTACCCGTTACAACGGCAATAATATCAATTTTATGTTCACTGTTTGTGAGCTTAGGTAACACAATCGATCAGTTTGAGGCAGTAACGTATAAACACAGAGCCCGGGACACTTGTACAGATGAAAAAGGTAAACCAAAGTTTAGCTATTCTAAAACACACAACTACTCGAACGAAACCACACACACACGGGTCACATTCATACAGTTACAGGGAAAGGGAGGTTTGTTAACGGAGAGGAATGAAGTCTTAGCCACGACCTGAGAATCAATAGCCTGGCGTGGCCATACTCAATTCTAGTCAGAATATGAGTCTGGTGCCGCTCCATTGGGCTGTGATTATGGGGCGTGTTTCAACCGAGCCAGGAAAGACCTCAATTGGATAGACCCTCAACCAATCAGAGCAGCGGAGCGACGCGTAACGTTAGTTATCAAATGTCAGCAGAACTCGACTGCACTGTTGCCAAGTCTGTGTTTTTCTCCATGTCTGTGAGTTGAAGCGACCCCAATTATGTGATTATAGAAACCCAGGAATGCGAATTTTAGCAGGCAACCTTGCCAAAATAACATATTTTGCCAACCAAGCACCATTTTTTTCCGGAGAACCCCCCGAATAGCTATTGTTTTGGGTTATAGTTTTGAGTAGCAATTGTGCGCGACATTACAAAAAACGTGGCAACCCTGTCTGCACGCCGCTGGATTAAGTAACGCTACAAGAAAAGATGAGTGTAAACGATCTCTGCCAGTGTTGTAATAAAAGAATTTAAGGATTCACAGAGTACTTCCCAACACGATCATCGTTTCTGAGAGAAATAGTGAAGGTGAATGCATACGAACAAGTTCTCCGTTTAGGATAAGAGCAAACTCAACCCAAAGCGCCTTTGATGGCTTGGATGATTACGATACTGTTGATCATCTGTCCATCATCGTCTAAAGCCTGCCTAAATTCGGCTGTCATCCAGGCTAGAGAATCAATATACTAGCAGTTCAACTTAAGTTTGTTCGCTTAGATACGAATTTGACCAGTTCAGCCAGAGTGGAGAGTCATGTACCTGTGTTTGAATGCTCCTACGAGCATGGGTTCCTCTCAGGAGGGCGTTTGTTTGGCTGGTAGTTGTGTTAGGAGGGATGGATGGTTTTGTGGAGAGCTCTTGGTAGGTGGAAAGGCCAGCACGCACCAAAGCAGAGGTCAACGCAAAACCATGGCAATCGAGCATAAGCATGAGGTAACGTAAAAAGGCAAAGATATCTTGTTTCCCCCCGTCCACTTCTCTTCGTGCATATCATTACTGTAATGTCCACGTGGAGCTGGCATTCTGTGAGCGTTTGGTTAAGCACTTTTATGAAACCAACTTTCATAGTGTAGTCACAGACATTTACACAAATTGCATCAAAATTACGGAAATCATTTATCCATCACATAGACATCAAACAGCTTGCTATTCCCTTGAAGGGAGTAGGAGATAGTAACGATTCATATGTGATAAGTGTCTAGCATACAGAGAAACTTTACAGGTTACGTGAAAATACACATAATACCTTAGTATATGTTTACGGTGCCGTTGGGTGGATTACTTCACATGATTGGTATGAATTTAGGGTTTTTAGAGAGGTTTCTGTGGTGCGATATTCAGAGAGTCTCTGGCATTGTAGACCCACAGGGAGGAGGTAGGCAAAGAGTGTCCTTCTCTGATGTTCAGTTCACCTTTAGTTCCCAGATAACACTTGGTGTCATGTGTGAGAGTTCCCTACAGGGTCCTTAGTTTGTAGACGAAGTGTCTCTTACCATTCGGTCTCCTTGATTAAGTTTTATGATGTTCAGGAGTCTCTGCAATGCTGTGTTGTGTCAACTCGCTGCTGGAATATACATATTCCTACACTACCCTGGTTTTGAGGCTCTCTCCTGAACGCTGGGTTTTGTTGGGTGTGCCGTACTGAAGACTTGGAAGTAAACGCCCACGGCTAGGATTGGATAAGATTTGCATATTTAATGAGCTTCTGCTCCCCTGTCAGTTCACGTGAGGGATTGTTTTGGTAGCGTGTGATGAAACGGCAACCAGAATGATCCACCCGGGATTGATTGGAATATTATTTTTTATTACTCGGCTGGCCCTTCAAATATCAGTCAAGAGAGTGAACAACGCACATCAAGAAAGTTACACACATACACATAATCAAAACTAGGGGTGGGAATCACAGGTCAACACACGATATGATATCACAATATTTTGCCCACGATAACGATATATCACGATTCTGTGACAGACGATATATTGCAGGAAAATCACTCACGGTATATCACAATATCATATTGTAAATGTAAAAAAGTGTCAAAAAAGTCATATCATGTATTTTATTATTAAAACAAAATCATTTAATCTTTTTTGAAATATCATTGAAGTTCAGTAAGTGCATATAAAGCCATCAAACAGGCATGAGAGAACAGTTTTCTGTGACTAAATGATTTATAATAAAGAAAGGTCACTATCTCTAACTTATTCATAGCAGCAACATTTCATATTTGGAAATTGCAAAGTGCACACATTACTAAAAATGTGAAAAAAACACCCAGTATAAAACCTTACATAATAAAGTATGGTCGCATCTGAGTCCCAAGCGCGTTAACCAATCAGGAGCCGGCTTGCTGCTGTCACGTGATGAGAAACCCTGCATAATTAAAAATACTGATATTTTGTCACTAAATGTAGTTTTAATGCTTTTCAGTTGATAATGTAGTTGTTTAAAGCGAAAATATGTGGTTTATTTATAAAGACAGCGGCAATTTAAAAAAAATGATCTTGCTTTTTCAGAGTTGTGAGCTCCAGGCGATCAGCGGGAGCTCAGCGCTCGTTCACCCCGGCGAGAGCTGCCTCTCCTCAGCCAGTGCTTCTGGTGTTTGCCACTGTGTCTCTGTAGTGGTTAAACATGACACATAATTCCTCTTGTGTACATCTAATGGGCGATCTCTGGTCTAATGAATCTATTGTTGCCTACCAAATCATTTTGACTGAGGGCAAAGTGAAGTTTCATAACTTTAAACGTATTTGTTTTTGCAGTGAAGATAATCCAGGGAGTGCGTTGGCTGAACCACATTTTTGTGGCTGTTAATGCTTAATATTTTTTTTATGAAAATGAAAAGAGGCAGAGGCATTTCGCTTAAAATGCTCGATTTCTACGCTCGTCCAATTCACTGCGGACACGCGAATGGATTAAAAATGTTCACCCGTCAAACTTGACGCGATTTTGACGCTATATTCGCGCTCGGTGAAGCGCCACCACAGGAAGTCTGGGGGTACTGCCACTCCGGGAAGCCAAAGCGGTAAATAGCCACAATGTAGACATGAATTTAAATATTCGGATAAAATATCGATACTTGGGGACAGCGTATCGATAACGTCTCGCGGCCGGAAATATCGCGATAAATCAGCATATTGACTTTTTGTCCCTCACGTGAGCTGGATCTTCATTAAAAATAAAGTTCAACCACTCATTAGAATCTGGAGGAAGCTTTTGCAGCGACTGTGTTCTTCCACAACCAGGCACAGCGCAATATCTTGCTATCTTCGGCATGTTTATTGGGCATGTTTATTGCTCGGTAGCGCGATCCGTTTAGCTCCGCGAGTCGGTGGGCGGGGCTTGAGCCGGTGTTTCACCACACGATGATGTCAAGGGTCGGTATATTCTGAGATTGAGCGTTTGCTGGGCCTGGTGTCAATAAAAGCTTTTATTTTACTAACAAGGACGTTTTCAGCTCTGAAACTTACAGGATATTCTTAAATCACCATGATCGTTTATATATTAAAGGCTCAAGGGAATGTTGATTTCTCAATTCATCACCCCTTTAATGTGGCATTTTGTCCAGTGGAGTTTATCTATTATGTGAAATGGCTTATTCAGGACAGGACTAAATAAAATACCATGCAGATCCCTACAATTAATAAAGTGTTGCATATTCTGCAAGGGGTATCTTAGGATGCTTTTATTAACAGTTTACATTTAATGTTTAAATTAAATAAATGACATTCAAAGTAATCACTTCATAATCTAAAATACTTTGGATGTCATTTGATCACCACCCATTTAATGAAATACAGATACTCAAATTTTGTATTTTAAATACTTAGCTAAGTTACGGATTAGCAAAGAGTGATGAGCTGTTGTGTTTGTGTCTGCAGGTGTGACCATGATGGCTGTGGTAAGGCGTTCGCTGCTAGTCATCACCTGAAAACACATGTACGGACACACACTGGTAAGACTCTTTCAGCTTAAGACGGGCAAAATCCAAGCAGCTATTTACTGTCATTGACATAAAACTCCTCCCTATTGCATTAAATGTGATACCCACATTTCTACAGCCTCTAAATGATGATCTGAAAAGCCTGTTCGATGAGCGAACCTCTCCGTTTCTTCTCCTGTCTCTTTTTCTGTTCTAGGAGAGAAGCCGTTTTTCTGTCCGAGCGACGGCTGTGAGAAGACCTTCAGCTCTCAGTACAGCCTGAAGAGTCACATTCGGGGTCACGACAAGGGTCCATCGTTCACCGTGAGCAGTCATCCCCTGTCAGAGGTACGCACTCATACGGGCACAGCAACACTTATTACACCAACACTTTTTGACCGTGGACTTAATTGGTCCTGTTGTACTTGTTCAACCGCAGGATGCGAATCACTCGCTGTGCCTCAGTGATTTGAGCCTCATTTCCACTGACTCTGAGCTCCAGGAGAACCATAATGTGAGTTGCGCCTTAATTTACACAGAGCTGTTTTCAGTCGTCTCCCAGATACGAGTGCATCTCAGCTCATGTTCATGTCTCAGTCTCAGGGTTTGGATCTGAACAGCGTCACCCCCATACGAATCTTTGAGCTGATGTTCCAGAGTCCTGAGAACAGTGTCAGCCAGGACGACCCCAAAACCACAGGCAAGAACTTTTTGAGCTCGCTGTGTTCAAAGACACCCGGGTCACTTGTGTTATGCAGTACGCTTTGAACTTTTACAAATGTGCTAAAGAGGACCTATAATGCCCTTTTACTTGAGTCTTGATTTTGTTTTTGGGCTCTATTAGAACAGGTTTCCATTGTTGCGGCTCCTCTTTTCCCAGTCTGTCAGTAACGCTGTGTGTAGTTCCTGTCTCTATGAAGCTCCGCCTTCTGAAAAGCACACTGTGCTCTGATTGGTCGGTTGGAGCAGTGTGTTGTGATCAGTCGAGCGCTTTCAGCGTGTTTGGGAAATACCACGGCTCTTACCATAGCTGCGAGTTTCAACACACTATTAACACAACTTAACCAGGCCCCGCCCCTTTATTATGCATATGCCTTGGGCGGGAATTATTTATTTTATTATTTTTGTGTATACCAGACCTTCAGAGACTTGCTCAGACACCTACAAATTTTTCAAAACATGTTATAACATGCCAGAAACCTGCTAGCAAAATGTGTTAAAACATGTTAGAAACCTGTTGACAAAATTATATCAATGTTGAAAACATGCTATCAATGTGTTAAAACGTGCTAAAACATGCTATCAATGTGTTAAACGTGCTAAAACATGTTACCATTATGTTAAAACATGCTATCAGTGTGTTAAAATGTGCTATCATTATGTTAAATCATTGTAAAACATGCTATCAATGTGTTAAAACGTGTGCTAAAACATGTTACCATTGTGTTAAAACATGATATCAATGTGCTAAAAAATACTAAAAATGTGTTAAAATGTGCTACCATTGTGCTAAAACATGCTACCAATGTGTTAAAATGTGCTAAAACATGCTACCATTGTGTTAAAACATGCTATCAATGTGCTAAAACTTGTATGCCAATGTGTTAAGTCTTGGTAGCAAAATCCTATTAAAATATGTGCTAAAACATATTAAAAAACATGGTATCAACATGTTTCACATTGATATTGTTGAAACATGCTAGCAATATCAATGTGTTAAAACATTAAACATGTTATCAACATGCTAAAACGTTAGAAACATTCTAACAACATATTAAAACATGCTAGCACTGCCAGTGTGTTAAAACATACTAGAAACATACTATGTTGAAATGTTGACAATATGTTAAATTATGCTTGCAATTGTTAAAAAAAAATTGGAAAACCGCATGTTAAGACATTTTAACATTTTGTTAATAGCATGTTGAAACATGCTTACAATATCAATGTGTTCAAACATAGTAAACATGTTAACAAAATGCTAAAATATTTGACACATTTTAACAACATCAAATTTTTTACGTTAAACGTTAAATTAAAACATACTAGAAACATGCTAACAATGGGTTAAAACATGTCTACGTTGAAACATGCTTACAATATCAATGTGTTCAAACATAGTAAACATGTTAACAAAATGCTACAATATTTGACACATTTTAACAATGTAAATTTTTTTACGTTAAATTAAAACATACTAGAAACATGCTAACAATGGGTTAAAACATTTCTACATAATATAAAATTTGGTAGTTGTTAAAACATGTTAGCAATGTGCTAAAACATGGTAACTGCATGTTAAACAAGTTGAGATCATTAGGTAACATATGAAAACATGTTATCAATGTGTTAAAACATGCCACCCATAGACAAAAACATATTAGAAACATGGTATCAAAATGTTTAAAACATGTTAGCAATATCAATGTGCTGAAACATATTAACAACATTTTAAAACATGCTAGGAAATTCAGTGTGTTAAAGCGTACTAAAAACATGCTAGCTGGGTTAAAATGTGTCAGTGTGTTAAAACATGTTAGCAACATGTTAAAAAAACAGGTTAAAACATTCTAACGATGTGTTAAAACATATTTGAAAAAATTAAAAACCAACATAATAACATGATTGGAACGTGGTAGCAATATTCTGAGACGTTAACGAAATGTTAAATTGTGTTAGCAGTCGTTAAAACATGTTTGCAATGTGCTAAAACATGGTAACCACAAGTTAAAACATGTTAGGATCATTCTGGCAACATGCAAAAACATCAGATGTTTGAAACATGTTTTAACACATTGACATTGCTAGCATATTAAACATGTTAACAACATATTATAATATTTTACCAACAATTTAAAACATGTTAGTCATTTTTGTCATTTTAAATGCGTCATTTTAAAACATTTGCAACATGTTAAGAAATGTTATAACTTGTTAAAACAGGTTAGGAACATGTTAGCAATACTCTGAAACATTAACAATTAATTAAATCATGCTTGCCATTGTTAAAACATGTTGGGATTATTCTAGAAACATGCAAAAACATATTAGAAAGAGGGTATCAACATTGGTATTGCTAATATGTTGAAACATTAAACATGTTAATGTGCTAAAACTTGAAACAGAGTATTAAAATATACTAGGAACATGCTAGCAATGGGATAAAACGTGTTAGTGGCGCGTTTTTCACGTAATGGTGACATTTTGATGACATGATTTGAATTTAATATCTTAACCAGTATGTTAATGATGGGAACATGCAATGTACTGCATAGTAGGAATGACCCCTCACATAGCCAGTCCCTTAGTCTGACGTCACGCTTCTGTCTCTCCAGATCTGGGCCTGGAGTCGTCTCCTCAGTCAGCCGCTGCCGATGTGTCCACCCATCCCACTTTCCCTCAGCCCTCATCATCCACCTCGTCCCCATCCTGCTCCATCACAACCCCTGTGCTTGAGGCTCAGACTCCGCCCCCAACACTCCCCTCTCAGCCGGCTCCGCCTCCTGCTGCCAGCAGCTCGTTACTGACCTCCACTTTCACCTGTGCTCCGCCCACCTCGTCACACTCACCAGAAGTGCCCGCTCCATCCGCACCCTCAGTCGCCCAGCGCTATGTGACATTGCCCCCCGCGGCTCAGCCGGGGCCCCCGCCAACCGCGCCCAGTGTTCCCAGCGTGGCGGGCGTAACGACGGAGGTGACGGCAGCAGTGACACACACAGTGCCTTTGGCTCCTCCCCCTCCTCCTCCTCCTCCACCTCCTCTTCCTCCTCCACCTCCTACAATCACTATCGCCCCCACCCTCGGCCTGCAGCCTAGCATCGTCATGTCCGATCAGAACCTGCAGTGGATCCTCAGCAGTGCTGCCAGTGCGCAGCAAAACCCCGAACAACAGGTCCAGCAGTTTTAAACTTCACATTTTTATCTTTGGTTTCAGTAAAGCTGCGACAGTCAAGTGCATGAAGTGTCCAACGTTACACACAACATGTTAGAAACATGGTAAACATGTTAGCAGTGTGCTAAAACATGCTAGAAACATGAAAGCAATGCGGTAAAACATGATAGGAACGTGGTAGCAATACGGTGAAACGTTAACATGTTAAATCTTGCTAGCAATCGTAACAACATGTTAGCAATGTGCTAAAACATGTTAGGAACATGAAAGCAATGTGCTAAAACATGCTAGGAACATGAAAGCAAGACGGTTAAACATGATAGGAACAAGGTAGCAATACGTTGAAACGTTGACATGTTAAATTTTGATAGCAATCGTTACTACATGTTACCAATGTGCTAAAACATGCTAGGAACATGAAAGCAACACAGTAAAACATGATAGGAACGTGGTAGCAATACGCTGAAACGTTAACATGTTAAATCGTGCTAGCAATCGTAACAACATGTTAGCAATGTGCTAAAACATGCTAGGAACATGAAAGCAATGCGGTAAAACATGATAGGAACGTGGTAGCAATACGCTGAAACGTTAACATGTTAAATCTTGCTAGCAATCGTAACAACATGTTAGCAATGTGCTAAAACATGCTAGGAACATGAAAGCAAGACGGTAAAACATGATAGGAACGTGGTAGCAATACGCTGAAACGTTAACATGTTAAATTTTGATAGCAATCGTTACTACATGTTAGCAATGTGCTAAAACATGCTAGGAACATGAAAGCAACACGGTAAAACATGATAGGAACGTGGTAGCTATAAGCATGATAGGAACGTGGTAGCAATACGTTGAAACGTTAACATGTTAAATCTTGATAGCAATCGTAACAACATGTTAGCAATGTGCTAAAACATGCTAGGAACATGAAAGCAATGTGGTAAAACATGATAAGAACGCGTGTTAGCAATACGTTGAAAGCGTTAACATGTTAAATCTTGCTAGCAATCGTAACAACATGTTAGCAATGTGCTAAAACATGCTAGGAACATGAAAGCAAGACGGTAAAACATGATAGGAACGTGGTAGCAATACGTTGAAACGTTAACATGTTAAATCTTGATAGCAATCGTTACTACATGTTAGCAATGTGCTAAAACATGCTAGGAACATGAAAGCAACACAGTAAAACATGATAGGAACGTGGTAGCTATAAGCATGATAGGAACGCGTGGTAGCAATGCGTTGAAAGCGTTAACATGTTAAATCTTGCTAGCAATCGTAACAACATGTTAGCAATGTGTTAAAACATGCTAGGAACATGAAAGCAACACGGTAAAACATGATAGGAACGTGGTAGCAATACGCTGAAACGTTAACATGTTAAATTTTGATAGCAATCGTTACTACATGTTAGCAATGTGCTAAAACATGCTAGGAACATGAAAGCAAGACGGTAAAACATGATAGGAACGTGGTAGCAATACGCTGAAAGCGTTAACATGTTAAATCTTGATAGCAATCGTTACAACATGTTAGCAATGTGCTAAAACATGCTAGGAACATGAAAGCATGATAGGAACGTGGTAGCAATACGTTAAAACGTTAACATGTTAAATCTTGATAGCAATCGTTACTACATGTTAGCAATGTGCTAAAACATGCTAGGAACATGAAAACATGATAGGAACGTGGTAGCAATACGTTGAAACGTTAACATGTTAAATTTTGATAGCAATCGTTACTACATGTTAGCAATGTGCTAAAACATGCTAGGAACATGAAAGCAAGACGGTAAAACATGATAGGAACGTGGTAGCAATACGCTGAAACGTTAACATGTTAAATCTTGATAGCAATCGTTACAACATGTTAGCAATGTGCTAAAACATGCTAGGAACATGAAAGCAACACGGTAAAACATGATAGGAACGTGGTAGCAATACGTTGAAACGTTAACATGTTAAATCTTGATAGCAATCGTTACAACATGTTAGCAATGTGCTAAAACATGCTAGGAACATGAAAGCAACACGGTAAAACATGATAAGAACGTGGTAGCAATACGCTGAAACGTTAACATGTTAAATCTTGCTAGCAATCGTTACAACATGTTAGCAATGTGCTAAAACATGCTAGGAACATGAAAGCAACACAGTAAAACATGATAAGAACGTGGTAGCAATACGTTGAAACGTTAACATGTTAAATTTTGATAGCAATCGTTACTACATGTTAGCAATGTGCTAAAACATGCTAGGAACATGAAAGCATGAAAGCAACACAGTAAAACATGATAGGAACGTGGTAGCTATAAGCTGAAACGTTAACATGTTAAATCTTGATAGCAATCGTAACAACATGTTAGCAATGTGCTAAAACATGCTAGGAACATGAAAGCAATGTGCTAAAACATGCTAGGAACGTGGTAGGAATAAGCTGAAATGTTAACATGTTAAATCTTGATAGCAATCGTTACATGTTAGCAATGTGCTAAAACATGCTAGGAACATGAAAGCAATGCGGTAAAACATGATAGGAACGTGGTAGCAATACGCTGAAACGTTAACATGTTAAATCTTGATAGCAATCGTAACAACATGTTAGCAATGTGCTAAAACATGCTAGGAACATGAAAGCACCTCGGTTAAACATGATAACAACGTGGTAGCAATACGTTGAAACGTTTAACATGTTAAATTTTGATAGCAATCGTTACTACATGTTAGCAATGTGCTAAAACATGCTAGGAACATGAAAGCACTACAGTAAAACATGATAGGAACGTGGTAGCTATAAGCTGAAACGTTAACATGTTAAATCTTGATAGCAATCGTAACAACATGTTAGCAATGTGCTAAAACATGCTAGGAACATGAAAGCAACACGGTAAAACATGATAGGAACATGGTAGGAATAAGCTGAAATGTTAACATGTTAAATCTTGATAGCAATCGTTACAACATGTTAGCAGTGTGCTAAAACATGCTAGGAACATGAAAGCAACACAGTAAAACATGATAGGAACGTGGTAGCAATACGGTGAAACGTTAACATGTTAAATCTTTATAGCAATCGTAACAACATGTTAGCAATGTGCTAAAACATGCTAGGAACATGAAAGCAACACAGTAAAACATGATAGGAACATGTTAGCAATAAGCTGAAACGTTAACATGTTAAATCTTGCTAGCAATCATTACAACATGTTAGCAATGTGATAAAACATGCTAGAAACATGAAAGCAACACGGTAAAACATGATAGGAACATGGTAGCAATACGTTGAAATTTTAACCTGTAAATCTTGCTAGCAATCGTTACAACATGTTAGCAATGTGATAAAACATGCTAGGAACATGAAAGCAACACAGTAAAACATGATAGGAACGTGGTAGCAATACGCTGAAACGTTAACATGTTAAATCTTGATAGCAATCGTTACAACATGTTAGCAATGTCATAAGACATGCTAGAAACATGAAAGCAAGACGGTAAAACATGATAGGAACGTAATGGCTAGAAGCTGAAAGCGTTAACATGTTAAATCTTGATAGCAATCGTTACAACATGTTAGCAGTGTGCTAAAACATGCTAGGAACATGAAAGCAACACAGTAAAACATGATAGGAACATGGTAGGAATAAGCTGAAATGTTAACATGTTAAATCTTGATAGCAATCGTTACAACATGTTAGCAGTGTGCTAAAACATGCTAGGAACATGAAAGCAATGCGGTAAAACATGATAGGAACGTGGTAGCAATACGCTGAAACGTTAACATGTTAAATCTTGCTAGCAATCGTTACAACATGTTAGCAATGTGCTAAAACATGCTAGGAACATGAAAGCAACACAGTAAAACATGATAGGAACGTGGTAGCTATAAGCTGAAACGTTAACATGTTAAATCTTGATAGCAATCGTAACAACATGTTAGCAATGTGCTAAAACATGCTAGGAACATGAAAGCAACACGGTAAAACATGATAGGAACATGGTAGGAATAAGCTGAAATGTTAACATGTTAAATCTTGATAGCAATCGTTACAACATGTTAGCAGTGTGCTAAAACATGCTAGGAACATGAAAGCAACACAGTAAAACATGATAGGAACATGTTAACAATAAGCTGAAACTTTAACATGTTAAGTCTTGCTAGCAATCGTTACAACATGTTAGCAGTGTGTTAAAACATGCCTGGAACATGAAAGCAACACAGTAAAACATGATAGGAACGCGTAGCAATACGGTGAAACGTTAACATGTTAAATCTTTATAGCAATCAGAATAACATGTTAGCAATGTGCTAAAACATGCTAAGAACATTAAAGCAACACAGTAAAACATGATAGGAACATGTTAACAATAGGCTGAAACGTTAACATGTTAAATCTTGCTAGTAATTGTTACAACATGTTAGCAGTGTGCTAAAACATGCCTGGAACATGAAAGCAACACAGTAAAACATGATAGGAACGTGGTAGCAATACGGTGAAAGCGTTAACATGTTAAATCTTTATAGCAATCGTAATAACATGTTAGCAATGTGCTAAAACATGCTAGGAACATGAAAGCACCTTGGTTAAACATGATAACAACGCGTGGTAGCAATACGCTGAAACGTTAACATGTTAAATCTTGATAGCAATCGTTACAACATGTTAGCAATGTGCTAAAACATGCTAGGAACATGAAAGCAACACAGTAAAACATGATAGGAACGTGGTAGCTATAAGCTGAAACGTTAACATGTTAAATCTTGATAGCAATCGTAACAACATGTTAGCAATGTGCTAAAACATGCTAGGAACATGAAAGCAACACGGTAAAACATGATAGGAACATGGTAGGAATAAGCTGAAATGTTAACATGTTAAATCTTGATAGCAATCGTTACAACATGTTAGCAGTGTGCTAAAACATGCTAGGAACATGAAAGCAACACAGTAAAACATGATAGGAACGTGGTAGCAATACGGTGAAACGTTAACATGTTAAATCTTTATAGCAATCGTAACAACATGTTAGCAATGTGCTAAAACATGCTAGGAACATGAAAGCAACACAGTAAAACATGATAGGAAAATGTTAACAATAAGCTGAAAGCGTTAACATGTTAAATCTTGCTAGCAATCATTACAACATGTTAGCAATGTGATAAAACATGCTAGAAACATGAAAGCAACACGGTAAAACATGATAGGAACGTGGTAGCAATACGTTGAAATGTTAACATGTTAAATCTTGCTAGCAATCGTTACAACATGTTAGCAATGTGATAAAACATGCTAGGAACATGAAAGCAACACGGTAAAACATGATAGGAACGTGGTAGCAATACGCTGAAACGTTAACATGTTAAATCTTGATAGCAATCGTTACAACATGTTAGCAATGTCATAAGACATGCTAGGAACATGAAAGCAAGACGGTAAAACATGATAGGAACGTGGTAGCTATAAGCTGAAACGTTAACATGTTAAATCTTGATAGCAATCGTTACAACATGTTAGCAATGTGCTAAAACATGCTAGGAACATGAAAGCAACACGGTAAAACATGATAGGAACATGGTAGCAATACGTTGAAACGTTAACATGTTAAATCTTGATAGCAATCGTAACAACATGTTAGCAATGTGCTAAAACATGCTAGGAACATGAAAGCAACACGGTAAAACATGATAGGAACGTGGTAGCAATACGTTGAAATCGTTAACATGTTAAATCTTGCTAGCCATCGTTACAACATGTTAGCAATGTGCTAAAACATGCTAGAAACATGAAAGCAACACAGTAAAACATGATAGGAACGTGGTAGCAATACGCTGAAACGTTAACATGTTAAATCTTGTTAGCAATCGTTACAACATGTTAGCAATGTGCTAAAACATGCTAGGAACATGAAAGCAACACGGTAAAACATGATAGGAACGTGTTAACAATAAGCTGAAACGTTAACATGTTAAATCTTGTTAGCAATCGTTACAACATGTTACCAGTGTGCTAAAACATGCTAGGAACATGAAAGCAACACGGTAAAACATGATAGGAACGTGTTAACAATACGCTGAAACGTTAACATGTTAAATCTTGTTAACAATCGTTACAACATGTTAGCAATGTGCTAAAACATGCTAGGAACATGAAAGCAACACGGTAAAACATGATAGGAACGTGTTAACAATACGCTGAAACGTTAACATGTTAAATCTTGTTAACAATCGTTACAACATGTTAGCAATGTGCTAAAACATGCTAGAAACATGAAAGCAACACGGTAAAACATGATAGGAACGTGGTAGCAATACGTTGAAACGTTAACATGTTAAATCTTGCTAGCAATCGTTACAACATGTTAGCAATGTGCTAAAACATGCTAGAAACATGAAAGCAACACAGTAAAACATGATAGGAACGTGGTAGCTATACGCTGAAATGTTAACATGTTAAATCTTGCTAGCAAGCGTTACAACATGTTAGCAATGTGCTAAAACATGCTAGGAACATGAAAGCAACACGGTAAAACATGATAGGAACGTCTTAACAATACGTTGAAACGTTAACATGTTAAATCTTAACAATCGTTACAACATGTTAGCAATGTGCTAAAACATGCTAGGAACATGAAAGCAACACTGTAAAACATGATAGGATACGTGGTAGCAGTGCGCTGAAACGTTAACATGTTAAATCTTAACAATCGTTACAACATGTTAGCAATGTGCTAAAACATGCTAGGAACATGAAAGCAACATGGTAAAACATGATAGGATACGTGGTAGCAGTACGCTTAAAAATTAACATGTTAAATCTTGATAACAATCGTTACAACATGTTAGCAATGTGCTAAAACATGCTAGGAACATGAAAGCAACATGGTAAAACATGATAGGATACGTGGTAGCAGTACGCTTAAAAATTAACATGTTAAATCTTGATAACAATCGTTACAACATGTTAGCAATGTGCTAAAACATGCTAGGAACATGAAAGCAACACGGTAAAACATGATAGGAACGTGTTAACAATACGCTGAAACGTTAACATGTTAAATCTTGTTAACAATCGTTACAACATGTTACCAATGTGCTAAAACATGCTAGGAACATGAAAGCAACACGGTAAAACATGATAGGAACATGTTAACAATAAGCTGAAACGTTAACATGTTAAATCTTGTTAGCAATCGTTACAACATGTTAGCAATGTGCTAAAACATGCTAGGAACATGAAAGCAACACGGTAAAACATGATAGGAACATGTTAACAATACGCTGAAACGTTAACATGTTAAATCTTGATAGCAATCGTTACAACATGTGCTAAAACATGCTAGGAACATGAAAGCAACACGGTAAAACATGATAGGAACATGTTAACAATAAGCTGAAACGTTAACATGTTAAATCTTGATAGCAATCGTTACAACATGTTAGCAATGTGCTAAAACATGCTAGGAACATGAAAGCAACAC
This sequence comes from Gobiocypris rarus, assembly GCA_023029165.1. NCBI lineage: Eukaryota > Metazoa > Chordata > Actinopteri > Cypriniformes > Gobionidae > Gobiocypris > Gobiocypris rarus. The sequence continues at coordinate 2,169,576 of CM040926.1, read as the reverse complement.
GGTAAAACATGATAGGAACGTGGTAGCAAAACGCTGAAACGTTAACATGTTAAATCTTGCTAGCAATCGTTAAAACATGGTAACCACATGCTAAAACATAGTTTTTTTTACATATATCATACACACATTTAGTTTACATTATTGATGCTAATCTTGCCAGAAATGTGTGATTTCAGATATTTTTTTAGCATTGCTTAAATTCTGATTTGATATTTTTTCCAGAGCGTTTTAGCAATGGTTAGTAATCATCCAGTTAGTGTTTGAATCAATGGCACATCATTTTTTGACATTACTACTGTTTTAATTTTCAGGGTCCAAAGGTAGAGAAGGTCTTTTTTACAACAGCCATACCAGTCGGCGGACATTCAGGTATGAGTGAGTGTGTGTGGTGTTCCCAGCGCGGTTTCTGTTGATTTAGGTGTGAGTTAAGATGGTTGTGTTT